>PVJC01029969.1:0-21497 GCA_004026665.1 Murina feae | reverse complement strand
TGAAGGGAAGTCAGGATGACAGATGTCCAGCAGGCTGGACACCAGCAGACCAGACTGGAGTAGAACAGAGGGCAGTGGCAGGATATCTCTGGGGAGAGAGGGAGGCTGGATGAAAGAAAGACTGGATATAAACACGAGGGAAAGATGAAGGCAGTTAGGAACTGAGGAAAAGAAAAAGGGGTATAAGAAAGGAAATGTAATCTAGTACCTGCCAGCTCTGCAGTGAGTGATACTAACACCATCACATGAAAAACACAATTTACTCATTTCTAACTTTCTGGGTGCACCTATAAATAAAGCACAGAAGACTTGATTGTCCAGCTGGTGATGGAAGGAAGTCAGAGATTCCAAGAATGAGGAAGAATCTATCTGCCTTTGTTGTCTGGGAAATAGAGAGGCCCCGTGAGAAGGGCCTGAGCTCAGCCTCTACTGGTGAGAATGCCCCTCTGGTACTAGGGGCCTCACCTCCCATGCAGATCAGGCCCTCCCACCCCAGCAGCAGGACCACAGCAGCGTGACCGTCAGTCCTGCAATCCTGAATTCTGCCAACAGTGCGGATGCGGTTGGAAGTGGATTCTTTCCTAAGCCTCCAGATGAGAGCCAGGCCCAGCTGATATCTTGATTTCACTTTGTGAGCTGTGAGCAGAGAACCCAGACTTCTGAGCTACACAACTGTGAGGTAACTAACATGTGGATGTTGTTTAAAGTTGCAAAGTTTGCGATGACTTGTTATACAATAGGAAACTAATACACCTGGCATGTCTCCCACTCCCTCCCCCCCTAGTCTGCCCCCAAATTCTTACTTTGTTTATGTCATAAGAGGTGTTTTGGCCTAGTGGTTAAGCTCCTAGAATGCCGACGGGCAGACCTGGCTTAGGATTTTTCCTCTAGGAAGATTAGCAGTCACGAACACAATAAACATCCAAAAAACAGAACTGTAATTACTGTCCTTATTCATTCCCTGTTCAGCTCTCCCTCCCTCTGTAAATGCTTCCCTGACTCCCCGCCTCACTCCTCTGGCAAGTTCGCCACACCCTCCCCTGCACTTTGTACTGGCTGTATTGTCCCTGCTGAACTGGTTAAATGCCCTAGTCCGGCTGTTCACTTGTTGAGCCTGCCACCACCCCTGTCATGAAGGAGCTCTGAAAATGTTTATGGAGGAGTAGGAGGAACTTTCTAGAAGTCCAAGCCACCCAGGGAAGAGAACTGCTCAGGGAGGGGTGAGTTCTCTGTTCCTAGGATAGCTCCCTGTCAGGGATGCTGAAAGCGGCTGACTGGTGCCGCCTGGGTCTTTCTGCCCTAGCTTGTGTTTTGAAGCCGGGATTTGTTTCACAGAATCACACATGGAAAAGCTAGGTGCTGAGGGGTGAGAGGCCTCTCCAGCTGGGGTTGCGGCAGGAAGGCAGAGAAAAGTGCTCAGCTGGGCATTAACTCATTCATTCTATATTTCTTAAAAATATTTTTTTTATTGATTTCAGAGAGGGAGAAAGAGAAACATCAATGATGAGAGAGAACAATGATCGACTGCCTCCTCCCTGCCCCACACAGGGATGATGCCCACAACCCGGGCATACGTCCTGACCAGCTGGTCAACGGTCAACACTGGCCGGGTGTTCAATCAATACTTTTAACATTCACTTTTTCAGTCCATCTTTGGGACGTGCTGAAATAGACTGAAAAATATTTCAGGAGGGATGTTGGCAGCTGTTCCTGAAAGAGAAGCTTTCTGTAGAAGCCACATCATGATCAAGACCTGACAGATCCAGTTCTTCAAGGAGCAGTCTTGGGACTGAGCAGGGATTCTGATGTATGCATTCAGCTAGGAGGGAGGAAGGCTAGAGAAAAGGTGAGAATGAATGCAGTGGATCCTAGACGGCTGGGGCTAGGAGCAGAGCCTCACAGTTCCGCACGTGGACTGGGGACAGGAGGGTGCAGGAACAATCCACCCACCGGCGGAAGCAGCGGGTGTATGCAGGATGGATCCTGGGCGCCCCTTGGTGGCCGCACTGAGTAACTACACTTAATACCACCGACAATGCCCTGCTGATTTGCGTACTTCATTTACCTCAGAACTGGGAGGACCACTCTCCCACTCAGGAGGGACCATCTGTTGTAGTAAAAATGATCTGTAGAGTGCATGTGCCTGGGGTTGTGCGGTTGTGTTACCCAATTGTGTAAGTGTATACATGCATGAGTGTATGTATGTACATTTGTGTATGTGTCTGAGAGCATGTATAGTGGAGCCAGTAACTGGACATATGTGAGTTGTGTACATGTATGTACTAGGTGATAGTATGCAAGCATGCATTGCAAGCCAAAATGTACATCTATATGTTTGTATGCATATATATCTGTTGGTGTGATTGCTTGTCTGAGTGCATGTGTGTTAATGTAACTTTTGGGGCCTTGGCTTTCATTTTTCTTACACATTGAAATAGTTAAGCATTATAATCGTATTGTTTGTTTAAAGTTTGCTCTTGGATGCAGTCCTGTTCCAGAATAGCTAGCAGATGCGAAAAGCATCCATTATGTATTTTTGCAATTAGCCGAAAACCCAGAAACTTTTCTTAAATAACAGACACAATTCTGTGGGTTGCTTATTGCTGGGAGCCACGTCCTTTCTCCAGCTCAGGAGAGCCAGCCCTGGGCCCAGCCCCATTCAGGCCAAGCCAGCGAGGGTTTGCAAACTGCCCTTAGTAAGATGGAAAAAAACATTAAGAGTTCAGAATAGAACTCACAGCAGAGCTTATGGTGTGTGTGTGGGGGGGGGGGGGAGAATAATGAGGGGAAATGGAATAGCCTCCAAAATCGGAGAAATTTTTGTCAAATGGGCTCGTCCAGCCTCACAGTTACCCAGCATTCTATTCTGGACCCAGCTAGACAGACACGATGAACCCCCATTCCTCTACCTGTTGTTGAGTGCATTTCCTCTCTTATCTTTGCACACTCATACCTCCCATTGTTTGTTACATGGATCCCCCTTCCCTCCACAGAGGGACCCTACCCTCACTGCCATGCTTTTGCTAGTGCTATTTTCCTCTCCCAAATGTACTGCTTCTCTCCTTCAATACACCCAGGAGCCTCGTGACCACCAGTATCATGGCCACCAGCAGCACAGCCACTCCCAGCTTTGTGGAGTGCCCATCCCAGACACTTGGGAAGGGCACCGGGAGGCAAAAGCAGAAGCTCGAGGAAATTTCTCAGTATTTGTGTCCTTATAGGAAGACACAGACTCTCAGGATGTTCCTTAGCCTTTCCTCTCACTTCCATGGACAGGGAACTATTGTGTCCTGGGTTACAAGAGGGCCCAGAGAATGTGGCTGGGGTTCCAGGTGGATCAGACTTAGTGACAACTGGAACAGGATGGCCCCAAACCACAGAATCCCAGAGCTAGAAAACGAAAACATCCTGCCAGGTAGGCATCCAGTCTCTGCCTGCACACCTCCAGTAGTGGGGAACACATTTCTCCAGAGCCCAATTCACTGTGGGGCGGCTCTGACTTCAAAAGATCTTTCTTGCATTACTTCCACTGCCCTTGCTCTGTCCTCAAGCCGCACTGACCACATCTACTCCATCTTCCTTCAGAGTTCTGGAAATCGATGGTGGCCTTCTGGGCTCTCCTGCTCTTTTAGGACAGTGGCAGCTGCTAAGTGAGATGAAATCAGCCCTACTATGTCAAGTTGGTACAACTTCTTTAGTGGGAGAACATTTGTGACCCCCTTGCAGTACTTCTTCCCCCTCAACCCACAAGCTCTAAGGATGGCAGATTAGGCAACTGTTTGACTAGTGAGCTTTCCTCTTTGTTGTTATCAATTTATCCGTTTATCAAACACTAAAGATCTACTTACTCTATGCTAGGCAAGAAGGCTGGTCCTTCGCCTGCAAAGACGCAAGGCTGGGAGTTCCCAAATATTTGCTCTGGTCACTTTGTTTAGTACAGTAGTTCTCAGCATATCAATATCAGCATCACCTGGAACTTTGTAAGACATGCAAACTCTTGGACCAAACCCACGATCTTCTGCACCAGAAACTCTAGGGGTGAGCCCAGCAATCTGGGTTTAGCAAGACATCCGAATGATTCAGATACACTTGGAAGTTTGGGAACCACTGGTTTAGATTCACCTGGGAGACTTTTAAAATTAAGATAGAGCTGAAAGCATTAGTTTGTTTCTAACTATGGTCTCAAATACATGCCCAGTATACTGAAGGAAATGTCCCTGGACCATCACAAGATCTTACTTTGCTTTTCCAAGTCCTTCTTAGGAATGATGGAAGTAGAAGCATGCAACTGTGGAGGAATGAAGCTGGGAGAAAGGAAAACTGGGTGGTAGGTCTTGTTCTGTTTCTATCTGGAAGGCTTTGAGGACACACTCCTTTTAATACCCAATAAAATGTATAGACAATGTAGTAATAAATATATTAAGAATCTACTCTGTGCAGGTCATTAAGAGAACTACAATGATCTCTAAAACCTTTCCCAAAGACTCCATTGAGCAAGAACTACAATGCGTAACCACGGAGGAGAAAGCTGCTCGCTTCCTTCTTCCCAGCCAGTGAAAGTGCTGCGCATGCATTGTAGTCTTAGAAGGCTCCCAGTATAAAAGTACACTAAGCGGCTTCAGATCCATAACATGAACCACAAAATATCAAGTCTTCATAAAGCAGAGATGTTCTGTCATAACACAGTAACATCAAAAGAAGTACAATAGGTAAAAATCTGTCAACTAGATTGAACTATGGAGAGTTGGATGCAATTTTCACCAAAACATTGTTTTCTGGTCCCAGACTTTCCTTGCTTTCTTTCCAAGATAGTCACACTTTAAATCTTTCTACAACTTATGTGCTAAAAGTAGAGGGAGACTAATGGGGTCAAAAATTCATCTTGGCTCCTGCCCCCAGGACTTTATGATTATCAGCTTCCATTCTTCAGGCGGAATCCTAAGGAGATTGCAGACACACCCAGTTGGGATCCAAAGTTCAGTGATGCAAACTGTAGCTACAGTGACAGCCAAAAATAATTTTCCCTTTCAACTTATTTTTTCAACAAATACTTACTGAATGCCTACTATGTGCACTGGGACACAGAGATGAAGGCAGACATGTTTGCTGTCCTGGCTCTTATAAATAGCAGAGGAAAGCAACAATAAATAAGCAAAGCAACTTCACAAACTGCACATGTGCAAGAGAGAAAACCAATGAGGGTAACAGGCTAGTGACTGGGGAAGCATGGCGGGGTATTAGAAGTCGCCTAAAATCGGGCTCTATTACAGGCAGGCAACATGGGCTGTGAGAGATAGGAAACAGATCTCTAAGATCCAGAGACCTGAGTTCCAGTTTTAGACTTAGAGCTAACTAACTGTAAAGACTTTGCCTTCATGTAAACAAACAAAAATTGCTTAGAATCAAGGCATACTTCATTTAACTGAAGTATACAGGTTGGCCAATTGCCTTGGGCTCCTTGGGCCTCAATTCATCAATTCGTGAAACAGGAAAATCACCGTATTAATCCCCCTTGTTGGAAAAACTAAATGAGATCACACAGGTAAAAAAGTTTGCATCAAAGCATTAAAAGCACTATACAGAAACACAATCCATTTAAGAAACCACTGGATTTAAGCTTAACTAGTAAGCATGTTGAGGGCAAAGGTTCTGTATTACTTATTGTCGTGTCCCTAATAAATCTGTCTCAAACATATTTTGAATGAACGGCCAGCCAATTTTTTGTAACTTCATCATTTTAGTGCTATTCTCTCCCGGTCTAGTGACAGACACACTGCCTAAGGAAGATGTAGATTTCCTGTAAAAACTCTCTAATCTCAGTCACAAGGGTTAGTATCTCTGAAATTTCACTTACTAATGTGACTAGTCAACTAAATTAAGATGGCAGATCCTTGCATGAATATAATTACAGACTGTAATAATGCCTCCGCTATGCATCTAGCTATTATTACCTCAGCAATTGGCCATAACCTTGTATCATCATTTAGCTGATGACTAAATTTAACAGCTATTTTCTTAAGTCAAATACACCACCTGAACTCAGAAATAGCTATAAAGTTACTCAAATCACAAGTTAAGGGCAAACGGAGATAGTGTTAAGGAGTCACATTCCTGAAACTCATTTGCAGCAATAAAATAATCATGGAGAGAAATGGGAATGCGGTCTATGACCATGAAGACTTTTGGACAGATTAAAGACTGGTGTTTGGTGGGAGTGATTATGGTAGAATTAAAGTGGGCTCTTCCAAGAGCCAACATGTATTAAGTAGAAGTGGACTGAACCAAATCCTACTTCCCTATTCAAGTATTTGCACTCCCCACTCTTATCCCATCCCATCCCCTGGACTTCTGAATCTTCCATTAGCACACAGCAGCAGCAGCCTCAGCCCAGTAGTTACCTTCTTTCCCCAAACAGCACTAATCCAGATCTAAGACCTAAACAGAGGGAAAAATACAGATAGACTTTGCATTGACACATTTAAAACAAACGGAGCCAAGCCGGTGTGGCTCAGTGGTTTAGAGCTGACCCATGAACCAGAAGGTTGCCTTTCCATCCCTGGTCAGGGCACATGCCTGGGTTGTGGGCTCAATCCCCAGTCGGGATGTGCAAGAGGCAGCAGATCAACGATTCTCTCTCATCAATGATGTTTCTATCCCTCTTCCTTCCTCTCTGAAATAAAACATAGGGGGATCGTGATGCAACTGTTTTAAATTGGTTGTTTTGATGTAGGACTACTTTAACCCAATCTAAAAGTTAGCCATTAAACTTTAGCACCTCCCTCCCCCACCCCAAATAACGTGTCCATCTTGACCACTATCCCAGTTGAGGATAGAACAATGGTAGTGCCGCCTTGTGTACGTTAACTGGCAATTAAAGAGCTTTCATTTTGACAGGCCATTGCAGCCTCATCACAATCAGATACTTGAGCCAAGTTCTCAAAGCTGCTTTGGAGCCACTTGAGGGAATGCTCCTCTATAGCAGCTCCTCCAATAACGACTCAATGTCATTTAGTTATAATTTTGGAACCTGACTCGCCTGTATCAATTAGCCTGTGTTAAATTTGACTTCATTCTACATCACTTCAGTTAGTTTTTAAGCGAGGACTTACTGTACATAAATAATAAACCAAGCATGAGCCATGCGCAACAGCTTTGTGCTTCCAAGTACTAACTGCGGAACTGACGCGATGTCTCTCCTCTGGCTCTGGGAGCCCTCAGAGCCAGGTGAGTGAGGACCAGGTCACTGGAGTCCTCAAAGAGCTGCAGGCTTTTATAAACCAGAAGGAAACCTATTCAACCCAGGGCTTTTCCTGAAAATCCATCTGGAGTTTACTATCAATTCTCCCTACCCCCACGCCCAATATTTTAGAAGCAGCTACTACGAGTTTATTTCTTCCACGAAGCCTTTTAACAGGCATACGAGCATTCCTTAAAGTCCACACACGTGGCTTTATTTGAACTTTACTCTCTTTTTAAAGGTGGCTACTCAACCAAATGAGAACACGTCTGCTAAGTATATGGTATGCCGCTTAACAGCTTCACTCCATTGTGTAGGAGACAGTTCTTGAGGTTTGCCTCCATTATCTCCTTTAGGGCTAGAATGGAAAGGTATCCCTGCAGATGCTTTTCCTCTGCTTGATCAGGGCATTAAAGGCCAGTTAGGAAGCTGCATAGCTACTTGAGAATGCATCATAAACAGAAAACAATTTTCTGTGGCTGAAAGAACCTCACCTGGAGAAATGTTGATCAGAAATCCTATTCTCCCTAAACAGTACAAAATAATTAAGCCCTCTTCTCTTATGTCAGGGTCTTATGAGGACAGTAATGGGGGAAAAAAGCCTCTTTGGAAAAGAGGGACCCAAGAGAAGTAGGTTCTGCTGTAATGAATGGGGGCGGGGGAGGGGCGGGGGCCTCGCGCGCAGGGATCCCACACAAGTCTGAGCAGATAGCCTATAGTTGGTATAGCTGACATGGAGTATAGGGTGGGAGCCAGAAATTCAACTGTTCTCTGCAGCTCTCGATAGGAAAAATGGTGAGTGCAGAACTTAATCGAGGTCCAGAACTGACATCACAGTCACAATAACTATACTCGTTCAAAGGAAAGCAGACCTGGATCAAAGAGAGTACTTACACTGGAGTCCAGGATGACGAAAAAAAGGGAAGAAAATCAGGACAATTTTTACCTTTTTCCTTTGGTGCATAATAAATGAGCTTCCCTTCTTTCATTAAAAAAAAAATACTTAGAATGAAAGAGTACTGCCTTTAGCAGAAGTATGCATGAAGGCTAGTGAGAAGTGCAGCAGACTATATCAGCCAACCAAGACAGCTAAAAGGTCTATCCGCATGAGTGTTAGTTTTAGAGAAAGTTCTTGGAAGGCAGAGAATGTGTTTGTAGTACTATGGCTTGTGCAATTAAATTGAAGAGGAAAGACCAAACCTCTGGGACCACTGAAATGTCAGACAACCACTTAAATTACATGGACAAAGCCACAAACCCACAAAAAAACCCGCATCCTGAGACACACTACTTGCCTGCTACCAATTTCCCTCTCAAAGAGACAAGGAATCAATGCTGCAGGCTGGCAATGAAATAGGCCACTTGTGCCTCAATCCAGATTACTTCCTGAAGGAATGGGATAGTAATGCTTTCTGCTTAATTCAAGATGCACAAACATAATACACAGCAGAAAATTCTCCTGGACCCTCAACTCTGCTTTTGCTATGTGAGGATGCACATGTTAAGTCTCCCTTATGCTTGTGAGAATAGAAATCTGAACCAGCAAACAATAAAGGCCACAGCACAAAACTTATTGGGATTATTTACTAAATAATCCATATATATCTAACATCACTGAATGGAAATCATGTTATTTTTTTAAAATAGCAAGGCTTCCACCAGGTTCTTTCAAGAAAAGTCAAAAACTTCTTGGTGACTGTGTCTTTAACAAATGGAATGCCCTAACTAGTGAATTTAGATATATCTCAATCAGCTACTAAACTCAATATTGCTGACATGTTTTTTATTTAAGCAAGCAAAAAACAGAGCTTCATAGTTTAGTAATTATTATGTTTCTTGGTTTTGGTTCTCAAAAGCCACAGGAAGATATTTGATGAAAGGAAGCAAAGCACCTGGTCTTAGCAGTCTCCTTAAAATCCACACGTTTAAGGCTGCTTTCACAACACCAATATAAATATTTAGATCCCCATCTGTTAGGTTCTTCACTTAAGTGAGAAGGAACACATTCAAAACCTTACGTCTTCACTCTTGCTTCATACTACAGCCATTTTATTAAATTACCCATAAAAGCCCTCTGTCCTGGCTGGATGGAATCACTAGATAAGAATTCATTATAACCTCTTCCAAGAAACCAAAATGTCAATACAAATTTTGGTGGCTAATATGTTACAGTACTTATGGATACTTTGTTGTTTTAATGGCAAGTATGTTGCAAATTCATCATCAGTAAGTGAATTTCATAATACACATGGAAATAAATCTATTACAAGACAGGGGTGGTGGACAAAAGTAGGTTTACAGTTGTGAGTACATGAAACAGTTAATAAAGTTGCTGTAATATCATAATGTGCATGTCTTTTTCCATATGAATTTTAAACCTACTTTTGCCCACCCCTGTGTAAGAATATACACAAACTGTTCTCACTATTCCCAATGGCTTTAAATATAAAGATTTAATTATATTAACAATTATACAAAGTCAAATTTTATGTTAATTATACAAAGTCAAAAAGGTGCTGAAGATGAGAAACACTTTAATAAATCTCATAATAAGAACCTTGATACCACTTTGCATTGGTGATGTCAGAAAAAAAAATGGAGAAAATAAATTTCTCAGAGATTTTTAAAGGAAGAATAGATTTAAGGAAAAATTCCTTTGGACTCTACAGCCTTCTTTTTTATTCTGTACCTTTCCATGCTTCAACATAATGCCAAAAAATAATTTACTGAATAAAAGTAGCCAGGAAGGAAATCAAACATTTATAAGATATATTTATTATTTTTCTGACCAAAGTGCAGTGATTTTTAAATCTTCTTAAACAAATAACTATGAAAAAATATTCAAGGAAATAAAATACAAATGGGAAATTTAACCATTAGATTTCTTCTACTTTATACTAACCTTAAATTTAGTCTAGAAAACAAACCAAAAAAAACCCCCAAACCATTTTACCATAAATCTAGTACATGCATTTCAAGGTTTCACTGCTAGGAATTTTGTTGAGATCAATTTAATCATTAATAACATTACATAATAGAGCACAAGGAACACATATCATTAGATATGATCCCTGCCCTTTATCCTCAGATTTATGTCAGAATAAAGCTGACAGTTCTGCCAGGCTCTGAACCCCCAGTGCCCTCAGCCCAATCCCTAGAAGCAGACTATGCCATGCCATACAACTTTGCACGAGTTGTATTAAAACTAAAACATAGCTAAGTTTTCTTACCTTTTTATAGGATATAGTCAGTTATTGGATAAATACTAAAACACTTCTAACAGTTCATCTTATGAGTTTGTTTACCAAACACATTGTGCAAGAACTAACTACACAAAAAGTTCCTTTGGAATTTGGTCCACAAATTCACTTAACAGGTTGGAAATTTAAAACCTGCAAGAAAAAGAGAAAGTGAGGAATCCTAATCCTGACACATTGTAATCACTAAAGGGATTTATGCATACTAAAAAGTTCTGCTCACAGAAAGCACAAACTATAAAAGGGATATCCTTATTAAATAAAAACAAAGAGCTAGCGAATGCCCTTCCTTGTTTTGTGAGCACCACAGCTAAGACAAAGTTAGACCCAAATTCACTGTCTACTCCTGTGGGAAAAAAAAAAAAATGAAGATAAAAAATTTAATTTGTCCTACTATATACTTTCTGACCACTAATTGTGATGTAATTTTGAAAGATAAAATTGCCTTAAAGAGGGATTGTGATAGCAGCTATCAAAGCAATATTCAAGCATGATTTCAAGGATGCTTTCAGGTTTAGTTAGCCTTCTTTGTCAAAAATCTTCACCACTTCATCAAAAACCTGTAAAGGAAAAAGACAGTAATAATTTTAAAAGCAGATATTGTTAAAATACCATGTGGTTTAGAAGTGTATCAATTTTATATTAATTTCCAAAGTAGATAATTAAAAAACACATTATGATTTCTTAATTTTATTTATTTTGACAGTAATATAATATCATAAATAATACATAGAAGCCCTGACTGGTTTGGCTCAGTGGAGAGAACATCAGCCTGCAGACTGAAGGGTCCTGGGTTCGATTCCTGGTCAGGGCACATGCCTGGGTTGTGGGCTCGATCCCCAGTGTGAAGTGTGCAGGAGGCAGCTGGTTAATGATTCTCTCTCATCATTGATGTCTCTCTCTCTCTCCCTCGCCCTTCCCCTCTCTGAAATCAATAAAAAATATATTTTAAAAATACATATAAAATTATGAACATGTTGCACTGAATTTTAGGACAAAATAAAACTTCTTAATCGGTTACCAAAAACTGATAAAATAAAAGTGGCTTATCTTCCTAGTTCTGATTCTAAAACACTAAAGTTTTCTGATATATTACCTCACCACTATACAAAGTGGCAATAGATTTAAAAAAAAAAAAAAAAGCAAAAATGACCATAGAATAACAAAGAACGGTCCAGAGGAAGAAGGTTCAGGTACTCAGGGGATGCCTGGGTGAATTAGAAAGCACTAGAAGTAGTTGCTGGCACTGAGGGCTTTTGAACCACAGTTGAGAGAAGGCAGCTGACTTACGAAGGAAGAGAGCAGTGCTGAGCCGCGGGCACCGTGCCCCTCTTGAGCCACGTGTTGTTGTTGTTTTCCTTTTTATTGAATTTATTGGGGTGACACAGGTTATCAAAATTATACAGGTTTAGGTGCACAATTCTACAACACATCATCCATATACTGCATTGTGCATTTACTACCCCAACTCAAGGCTCTGTCCATTAACATTTATCCCCACTTTCCCCCACTCCTGCTGCCCCCTGGAGCTCTGTGCTCTGTGACAGAAGAAATGAAGGCAGCCTTGGGCTCCTGAGCTGATAACCTGCAATTCATATTATGGATTTTTTTTTAATGTTCATGGTCCAAATCATAGTCTCAAATGCCAATTTTCCAGTGTTTGAGAAATGAGGTTTGGAATTAATAAACCACCTACTTCTATGAATACAAGTATGAAGTTGTAAAACCCATTTTAGATACTATTCAAAAAGGAGAAAAAGCCTAATTTTTCATTTAATCTCCAGTGTCTTGAAAAGCAAACTGTTCTGTCATACTACTTTTTTTCTCCTACCTATGCCCTCCATCACATTTTTACTTGACTTTTTTCTTTTTAAGGTAGGACAGGGATACTCACTTCATCAATAGATTTAGAAGCATCTATTTTCTTGACTTTTCCCATTTCTTCATATAAGTCAATAACTGGCCTTGTTGACTTAAGATAGGTTTGAATTCTGAAAAAAAAAAAAAAGGCAAATATTGCAAGGTTCTAAGTATTCATCCATTCTCCCCCATGTTATAAGAGAGTTCAGAGGAGAACACTGGATCTGACCCAACTGACTCTCTGAGCATCTTCTTAGATAAGCCATTTCACACAGTTAAGCATGACATTATCTTTTTCTGGATCAAAATGAAGCAAGTATTTAACCTGCTATTCAAGTTCCAAACTGAGATAGAGGTATAAAAACTGCAAAGTACCTCTTTTCCAAGCTCTCTCTGTTGTCATCACTCCTACCACTACTCTTTCCCCTCTCAAGACAGCGTTCAATACAGATCTAAAAAGAGAAATGAATACGAAGTTATTATAAAAAAGAAAGATACAAATTTATCATTCTTTTAACCTGAAATGAGAATAAAGTTTGAAGAGTTAAAAAAAACTGCATTAAACTGAATGTGTCTAATTCATTAATCAACATGTAAAGTCCTTTTAAATTTAAACATGTGGTTCAATTTATATAAACTAGATTAAGTACAGAGCATAATACGAATTCATTCATGACTCAGTTTTTCCTGTGTATTTTTTTCAGACCGCAATAAAGAGAAGATCTATGTGTATATGGGTCCATCTAGGATGCATTATTAACTTATTAGATATGAATTACATGCCTCTGACTTTGTTCTATTTTTGCTTACTTTTCAGTAATTCCATAAATATCCAAATATCGAAGAATCAACATATTTGCATTTAAATAAAGTATCCCTTGTTAATCATGAATAAACATTCCTTAGTTATAAAGCTGTGGTAACATTCTAAAGTTAACTTTGAAGAGTAAGTGAAAACATATTTTTGGGGGTTGGAAGAAGAGAGTTACATTTTAAAACAACTCAAAGGCTTCAGCAAGCCCCTCCACCAGAGACACATTTGCAATTCAACCAGCCAACTTCTTCAAAGCAGTACTTCAGATTCTTATTCTTTCACGCTGTTGACATTAATTTAATGAAGTTTACAGGTGTGAAACAGTCAGGCCTTTTAATTAAATGAGTCCAAGAAATTAACTCAGTTAGTCAAAGGTATGTCTAAGTATGCTATTGGAAGTGCCAGGAAGAAAAAGAACGCTTTCCTGCTTTTTTTCAAGATCATTTTACACTATGAACACAAATCAAGCTATCTTAAATGTTGTTTTAAAATAGAAAGTTTTCCCAAATTCCCAGAAATATGGGCTTCTTTTCCAATAAACAACCATACCAAGGCAAGATACACTCTCTAATAGTGCATACCTCAGAAGTAATAGGGCAGCTTCATTACCTAACACTATTATACAAGTCAATTTTTACTTAAAAACGAAGCACAACAAATTCTCATTATTTTAAAAATAAAGCAAATTTTAGGTCCACAAGATTGCTGATGCCAAAAAGTGTTTAACACTCCAAGAGCAAGACAGTGCTATTCTGTCCATCCAATGTTTCATTTCAAAAATATATTGCTGCTAATATAAAATGTAATATAAGTAAAAAGTGACTGCATTTCTCTAATCTTTGAATCAAGTTGTTTAAAGTCCATATGGGCAGATGAATATGTTCATTACCTCATTATCACAATCAAAAAACAGAACGAAAGATACATCTGCCTTCCCATCCATGGTCTTATTCCAACCTTGAAGGTTGTCTTCATTTCTTGGAAAACCATCAATCAAGAATTTATTCTTCTGAGCATTGGCAGCCATTATCTGATCCATTTCCTAAAAGAAAAGGAAGATTTAGGGTCAATACTACATTAACAATTTCTTAAGGAGGGTAGTGGATATTTGGTGTTTCTTTTATTATTCCTTAAATCAGAAGTAAAGCATGAAAGATGCATAGACCAAAAAAAACTTAAAGAAAATGATCCGCCCTGGCTAGTGTGGCTCAACTGGTCATGCCATGCACCAGGAGGTCGCTGGGCTGATTTCAGGTCAGGGCGCATGCCCAGGTTGCAGGCTCGATCCTCAGTATGGGGATGTGCAGGAGGCAGCCAACTGATGTTCCCCTCTCACATGAATGTTTCTCTCTCTCTCTCTCTCTCTCTCTCTCTCTCTCTCTCTCTCTCTCTCTCTCTTTCTCTCTCTCTCTCCATCTCCCTTTCTCTCTAAAAAAATCAACAGAAATATGTATTTTTTTAAAAGAAAATGATCCAATTAGTATTACTAGTAACATGGTTGCCTCAAACTAGTGGAATTATGGGTATGTATCCTTCCCCCATTTTATGCACATTCACATACAATTTGTGTGTAGTTTCCAAATGTTCTACAGTAAGCATGTATTACTTTCACATACACATTCACAGCATAAAGAGAAATATAAATATTAATCAATATTTTTGCTTCAGCCACTAGAGACCCTATCCAGCCTTCCCCTTTCCTTTCCCAAATCATCTTGCTATGGTGAGAAGTATGCATCTAAAGGCACTCAGATTCTCTGCAATAATTCAAGTCCAATTGCAAAAATCCTTAGGAAAATATAAAGAGACTGCTAGCATTAATAATTATAGGAGTTAACATTCTCTCATTTTTTAATCTGCAGCTAAACTTAAATGTCACTGGCTACCCCAAAACACAGATAGCAAAGAAAACAATACATTCAGAGAGACAGCAGAACACCTCACCATCCTCTTCCAAAGTCTGAATTTAGGTAGGAGAATGTGGATATGTGAATGGGAGATGCAGATCTCTGATCTACAAATCCTTACCACTACTAATCCCTATGGGATAATAAGCTCAGATGCATGATTTGGTCAAACTCCCAAGGAGCCTCTTTTCCAAAGCAAACCAGTAAGTCCCACAAGTGCTCACATTGTCAAGACCCCTGATTCCTTTATCTGAGTGTTGGCTTTATCCCAGCATCTAGCTTCTCCAATATCCACAACACTTCCACACAATTCTTTGGACTTCTATTATAGCATTTCTACCCCAATTATGGTAGTGGAAGATATCGGGAAGAGGTACATCCATATTCTAGTCACTTAACACACATTTGAGGTTAACTATCAGGGAACATGAAAAGCAAGGTCATGGTCCCTGGGGAGCCCAAAGTCCAATGGATAACAAAATGTAATTAAATGTGCTAAGTCCTATGACGAGGCAGAAAAGGATGCTATGATAAAACAAAGAAGCAAGCACTAACTCTCTGGGACATGCAGAAGCTTTACCCAAGAAGGGCACATGTGGGAGCCAGTCAATCTATGTGTCTCTCTCACAATGATGTTTCTCTCTCTTCTCCCTTCCTCCCTCTCTTCCACATTCTCTAAAAGTAAATGGGGAAAAATATTCTCGGGTGAGGATTAACAACAACAAAATTTAAAACTCTGAATATTTTCATTACTCAAAGAAAAGGCAGATTTAATTTATCATTTCCTTGCTTATTTAAATTGGTTGGCATTCACATTCCTTACCCTCTTTTTTTTTAAATATATTTTATTGATTTTTTACAGAGAGGAAGGGAGAGGGATAGAGAGTCAGAAACATCAATGAGAGAGAAACATCGATCAGCTGCCTCCTGCACACCTCCTACTGGGGATGTGCCCACAACCAAGGTACATGCCCTTGACCGGAATCGAACCTGGGTCCCTACAGTCCGCAGGCCGGCTCTCTATCCACCGAGCCAAACCAGTTAGGGCTTCCTTACCCTCTTTAACAAACTGATGGTTATCTCAACTGGCACGATCTTTCCATCTTTAATGTACTTTTCAATGAGTTCACCATACTGTGAATCTGGGTTTTTCCTTTCATCACGAAGAAGTTCTCCTGCAGAAAGGTGTGTATAGCCATATTTCTATAAGAAAAAAACACATAGGAAAAAAAAATCAGAATACATTCAACAATAATAGAACTATTGTTTTTTTCCCTTTGTTTTAATTTCTTTTCTTACAAAAAAGAAGTTTGGCTTGTATATTAAATAATTTAAAATTTTAAGAGAGATGTCATGCGATCTCTCAATTTGCTTAAAAAATATACTTTACCACTCAGTCAGTGCAGAGCAGTGGTTGAGCATCAGCCCGTGAACCAGGTGGTCACAGTTCAATTCCCAGTCGGGCACAGGCCTGGATTGCAGCCTAATGATTCTCCTCATTGATGTTTCTATCTCTGTCTCCCTCACCCTTCCTGTCTTTGAAATTAATAAAAACACATTTTAGACATATACATTTATTTATTTTACCTACATAGGGCATGGTAGCTATAATGTTCACAAACCATGAAATCCTCCCAGAATGTATATAATTATTCAAGACATTAATACCTCATTATATTTCTTCACAAACACTATCAACAATCAATGTTGAAATGTTATTAACATTCAAAAAAATGCCTAACAAGTATCTATAAGATTCAAGGCAAAAAACAAAACAAAAATCTTAGCTGTGTTTTTTATATAGCAATGCAAATGTTCAGTGAAACACCAACAACACAATTGCTCTTTACGGATTGCTTCTGCTATATAAAAAATAAATTCCATTGTTTAAAACCCACATTCTATAAAATCTGCTTCCCTTCCTTAAGCTCAACATGTCTAAAGTAAACTCATCAGCATTTATACAATCTCCATTCTTCTGTTTTATTCCCTTTCTCAGTAAATAGCATAAGTCCTACACAAAATCAGCCTTCCTGGCCATTCTGGTCACATCAAAAAGCATCTTAAGAGTATCACTGTCTCTCCACCTAGACCAGCATCTTCCTTACTACTCTCAAATGTTCATTTCCTACCTCTCTATGAGGTCTCATTAATATGAATACAGTTACCTATTTTATATATTAGTGGGATGAGTAAATGAAATAATATATGGAAATCGCATAACAGAGAGCCTAACACATAGTAGGGGATAAAACCATCAATTACAAATAATCTGGAAGCATATATATATATATATACTAGGGGCCCAGTGCACAAAAATTTGTGCACTCGGGAGGTCCTTCAGCCCGGCCTGTGCCCTCTCGCAGTATGGGACCCCTCTGGGGATGTGCACCTGCTGGCGGGCCTAGTCAGCCTGGGTGAGGGGCTGATGGCTGTTTACAGGCTGGCCAAGCCCCCCAGTGTGGACCCTCACCCCATTGGGGTGTGGCCAGCCTGGGTGATGGGCTGAGGGCCATTTTCAGGCTGCCCACAGCCCCTTCAGGTTTTGGGTCCCTACTGAGGTGCCTGGGCAGCCTGGTTGAGGAGCTGAGGGGCGTTTTCAGGCTGCCCACAGCCCTTTCATGTTTTGGGTCCCTATTGGGATTACCTGGCCAGCCTGGGTGAGGGGTTGATGGCTGTTTGCAGGCTGGCCAAGACCCCCAGTGGTGTCCCTCACCTCATTGGGGTGTGGCCAGCCTGGGTATGGGCTTGAGGGCTGTTTTCAGGCTTTCAGGCTGCCCACAGCTCCCACTGACTCAATGTCCCAGCAAGGCTAGCTGGAAGCATGTTTCTGGGGTTTATTTATCTTCCATAATTGATACACTGTTCCTTTAAGCCAAGGCCTAGGCAGATAACGAACCTCCTGTTGGCTTCAGCTCCGTGGCTTCTATAATTGAAAGAATGTTGCCTAGGCAGGCAGTTTCCTCCATCGCTGGTGCAATGGAAGCCTGCTATTTGCTTCAGCTCTGAGGCTTCTATAATTGCAACTATGTTGCAACAATGTTGCCTGGAGCCAGGAGAAGTCCAGCCAGCTGGCAGACAGTTTACTCCTGGTGCAACGGAAGCCTGCTGTTTGCT
This sequence comes from Murina feae, assembly GCA_004026665.1. Classification (NCBI taxonomy): domain Eukaryota; kingdom Metazoa; phylum Chordata; class Mammalia; order Chiroptera; family Vespertilionidae; genus Murina; species Murina feae. Next base: position 3,305 of record PVJC01029969.1, on the reverse strand, counting down.
CTAGCTCCGTGACTGCCAGCCTCCATCTTGGCTGGATTAATCTGCATACAACCACTCTGACTGGCTGGTGGGCATGGCTTAGGCATCCCATAAAAACAGTAAATTTTAATATTACTCTTTTATTAGATACATACACACACACACACACACACACACACACACACATATATTGCTATGTTTATGTTATAACTAGTGGCCCGGTGCATGGAATTTGTGCATGCAGGGGGGTTCCCTCAGCTCAGCCTGCACCCTCTCCAATTGGGGACCCCTTGGGTGATGTCTGACTGCCAGTTTAGGCCTGATCCCACAGGCAGTCGGACATCCCTCTTGTAATCTGGGACTGCTGGCTCCCAACTGCTCACCTGCCTATCTGCCTGATCGCCCCTAACTGCCCTCTTCTGCGGGCCTGATCTTGCTCCCAACTGCCCTCTTCTGGTGGTCAATTTGGTTTTGATCGGTCAGTTTCTATGCCAGTCAGGTTCAGAAGTTCCGCCTCCTAGGCAGCCATTGGTTCTTCACAACACCCACATTTGGTTCTGATTGGTCAGTTCCTATGCCAGTCAGCATCTCTGGGCCTATCAACATGGCCTGATCAGAAAGACGGGGCTGATCAGTAGCCCCAGTGGAGACCTGGAGAGAAATTGAGGCGCTGCTGCTGGCCAGACTGGGAGAGAAAGAGAGAGGCAAGTGCTGATCAAAAACTGCCATTGAGGCAACAGATCAGTCCCTGCTCCTCTCTTCAGGCGTTTCTCTGGTTCTGATTCACAGTTCCCTCAGCAGTCAGTGCTGGGGCTCCATGCCTGCAGTGGAAGCAGTCGCAACCAGCGCTGACTGCAGGACTGACTTCTGGTTGGTCAAGCCTCAGTCATTACTGGTCGTTATGACCCAGGGTTTTTATATATTAGGATATGTGTATATATAGTCAGTGTAATGGTTTTGATAAAAAAAACTAATCAAGGGACTTAAGTGAGATAATAGATATGAGTATCTTATGAAAGGTCAGTAAGTATAGTTTTATCACTGTGGTTATCATTATTATTAAGGATTTACAAATGATATATTAGGTCACAGGTCACATTATAGGGTAGTTGAGCTAAGTCATATACAATGCTATGGTGTTTTCTGGCATTTCCCCAAGGTCAGAATGAGAAAACAATATAGATCTAAGAAATAATACTGAAAAGCTTTCTCTACTGAACTTGCACATTCCCTTTGATTAAAACAAAAGAACCGTAAAATCTATTTTTAAAATATTTTTACTCCCAAATATGACAACACTCAGAACTACATTCAATGTTCAGTTACAACAATCATATCATCCTAAATTCTTAAGACTCCCTAAGTAGGTTTTATCTTATTCATAGTAAGTGAACAATAAATAGTTGATAACTTAAATCTTATCTTTCTTTTTTAAATATATTTTTATTGATTTCAGAGAGGAAGGAAGAGGGGGAGAAAGAGATAGAAACATCAATGATGAGAGAGAATCATTGATCACCTGCCTCCTGCATGCCCCACACCAAAGATCGAACCCACAACAGGCATGTGCCCTGACGGGGATCAAACTGTGAACTGATTCATAGGTCAATGCTCAGCCACTAAGCCACCTTGACTGGGATTAAATCTCATCTTTAATTTCAACATTAATATCTGAGACAGCCCATACTCCCACCCTCCTTTCAAAGTAGTATTTCAATTGCACATTTTACAAAAACAAACTCTTTCTATTACCCAGGCTATGGTGAGTTTCTTTTTTTTTCTTCTTTTCTTTTTTTGGATTGCAGAAGCCATGTTCTTTACCCATTTTCTAGTTCCAAAAATTGTTAGCAAACTTGTCCTTGCTTATTAAAGTAAGTTAACAGTTAGGTAGTCAGCAAATACTAAATAGTTTATTTGCTGACTAAAATTTGGCATAAAGCTTGGTCAGAATAAACAACCATAGTATCATTCATGTCTCTTAGTCATATAGCTCCTTCCATTAGAAGAAATGATCAAAAGTGTAATAGGCTTTAAAAATTTTTCTAACATTTACAGAAAAATGAAATATGAAAGTGTTTAATTATTTAAACTGTTATTTTAAAATTATTTCCACACCACACCATTTTAAATGCCTACTTTGTTCACCAAGTATAAACAAATTTTTGAAAAATGGATGTAGAAAGGACTTTATAAAAAATGAAGTGTGACATACTTTCCCATTTATTACGTACAAGTTTAAAAAGGTATTTTGCATATACTGTCAACAAAATTTTATAGCAGTTTCATTCCCCACTGCTTACTCTGGCTCCTGCTTAGAAGTCTATGCTTGCTGGTTGCTCTCAGCTGGTCTAGAGATTACAGCATATGATAATGTTAAATAATGCAGAGACAAACAGTACTAAACAATGCAAATGTTCAGTGAAACACCAACAATACAATTGCTCTTTATGGACTGCCTCTGCTATATGAAAAACACGAGCATTTAGAAGCCCAGCTAGTGATTTAGAAATTAGTACATGCACTGTTTGTTTCCTGACATTGCAGAACTCAAAGCTATAAGCTTTATGTTGCATTAAAATGGGTTTGGCATACCATTTTTAAAAGAGAAACTGGCTGCAAACTGTAGAGGGATACAAATGGTATTTTAAAAAATAATTAGTTTGTCAAAAGAGAGAAAACAACCTAATCTGCAAAGTCCTAGGAAACAAGGAATTTAAATAAATATAACCGAGGATTAAAAATGGCGGGGGTTTAGGCAGATGTATACAGTGCCTTGTCCCAGAGCAGATAGAGAAAGCAGCTGAAATGAGTAGCTTCCAGCCCGAATTGGCAGTGGAGATTGAGCTGGGAGACAGTCTACAGCTTGATAAGACAGAAGACTCCTGAGAGAGATACTGCCGGCTTTTAAATCAGGACTGGTTTACGACACAGAGGAGCAGTGAATCGCAGGAAACTTCCATACTCTCCTGAATAGCTGACAAGACTAAGACGCACCAATCAGAAGAGCAGAAGAAGTGAATGACCTTCACTACTGCACATTTTTCTCTTTTTTTAATTTTTTCTTTCTTTAAAAAAATTTTGTTTCTTTTTCTTTTTTTCCATTAAGAAACAATTTTTTGTCTTTTTGCCTCACTTGATTTTATCTTTTTAATTATTGTATCTTTATTTTTAATCAATATTATTACTACTACTATTTTTTTTCTTTTTCTAAGAGTCATTTTATTTTATCTTTATATTATTTTGAGATTAGTGTTCTTCATTCTATTTTCAGATTTCCTATAGCATCATTTTATTATACTAGGGTTTTTTATAATTTTTGGTGAGAC
>PVJC01029968.1:0-21506 GCA_004026665.1 Murina feae | reverse complement strand
GCTGCGGCCCTTCCACACTTTGAGAAGCACCTGGCGACGAAGCCCTAAGACTTGCTACCTCCTCTGGCTCCAACGGCCCCTCCGTTCCAACTGCAGGGCCGGATGAGCTGCTCTCGAGGCCGCATTCTTGCGTTCGCCTCCTCCCTGCTGTTCGCACAACTCTCGGGGATAATGGGCAGCAAGGAGTGTCTAGTTAGTGGAAAGTGCCCTTCCGCCGCCCCTTCGAACAAGCCGCCCCGGCACTCTCTGTAACTTTGCTCTGAGCACGTCTACAGGCTCAGGAAAAATACCGACCAGACCCCCCCTCCCCCGCCCCCCGACATCTGCAGGCTTTCTCCTGGAACGCGAACGCGCTGCAGCCTTTCAAGACAAACCCCGGTGTCTGCCCGACTTCAACACAACCCTCCTCCCGTCCCCATGGCTGAGCAGCAGCCACCCGCGCCGTGTTCCCGAGCAACGCACCGACCCTTCGCTCTCCTGAAGAGGAAAACAAACATCCTCTCCCTCTTCTCTTAGCTGTGAATTCTCTCACAGCCCGCGCCACGGGCGAGCCCTAACCTCACCCACCGGGCAGCTCGCCCGGCGCAGGAGGAGGCCTGCAGCCACCGCACCAGCTCAGCAGCTCAGCCTCGGGGCCCGTGAGGGTGCCCGCGCCTGGAGGGGGCCCAGAGCAGCTGGAGGCTACGTGTGCAGGGCACTCGGGCACGACCTCCGCTCCCCCTGCTCACAGCAGCACCACCGAGGCACAGCAGCCTGCAGGCCAGTCAATGCCGGGGAGCCTGCTGCGGACCGGGCTCGGCCCCTCCGCTGCACACACCCATATGCACAAGCCAACGCCGCCCTCAGGGACACTGTCAGCCTCAGGCCTGACCCAGAGAGCATCGGGGAGGGGGCGGGGGGCGGCTGCAGCAGGTGGACGGCTGCCATGTAGCCTCCGCGGCCTCTTACCGTCCACGCAGGCGGGCCGCGCCCTTGTGGTGCCCGCGATCTGCCCCTTCCTGCAGGCGCAGCGCGCCGTCTGCCGGGCGATCGTCCTCCGAGGCTGGCTGCTGTCCCGGTCCAGGGTCACGATCTCACAGGTGCCGGCGGCCAGCTGACCTGCAAGAGGGCACGGACATGGGCTGAGTGGCCGGGCCCCGGAGACAAGCCACCACCCACCCCGGGCCCTGCAGCCGGAGGCTCCTCCCCCAGCTGGGTGGGTGCAGCCGGTTCCTTCTGCAATGTGAGCCCAGCCCCCTCCATGATCCCCGGCCGGCCAGCAGCCCCGGCCTGCCCACGCATGACCAGCACACAGAGGCCCACCCTCACTACCCGGCTCTGCCAGTCCCTCAGCCAACAGTAAGCACCTCCTGGGTGCCGTCCTTGTGCCGGGCCCCGGGAGCACTGTGGGAGCAAAGCAGAGGCGCCCTGGGCCACCTCCCAGCTGGGGTCCACCCACCGGTCACATGGGGACACAGGAAGTGGGGGCTGCTGCCAGTGTGGCCCCCGGCACAAGCAAGGAGGCGGAGGTGACGCCAGGAGAGGCAGGCGCAGGTGGAGGAGGCAGCCCTGGTGCCGGCCGCAGCCTCTCCTCAGCCCCTTCCTCATCCACACGCCCGCGTTGGCTCAAGCCCCCTCCTCCAGGCAGCCCCCCGTCCTCCAGGTGGCTCACTGCACAGGATTGCCCCCAACATTTTGTCATTGTTTCACCCCCAGCTCTTCCCAGAGCCTGGTCCAGGTCAGGATGAGGTTGGGGGGGGGGTGGCGCGGGGGAATCTGGGTGCAGCCCAGGAGGCACAGGCATCTGCAGTGGCCCCCACGCGCCCAGGCTCCTTGGGAGCTGTGTGAGTGGCCAGCATAGGAGGTCAGCGTGGGCACTCCTCCGACAGCTCCCCGTCCCGCAGCCACACCCAGCGCCGCCCTGAGGCGTGGGCTGCAGATCCTGACTCACACCCGCTAATTACGCGCAATTACACGCTGTGCTGAGAACAGGCGGAGATACACAGCGACGATGTAAATAAGCAAGCGGATGAGCACATGCAGCAGGGGAGGCCCGGGGGCTGCTGCTCTGAGGACAGCGGTCGGAGCTCTGGGTCTGCAGGGCGGCCGGGGGCAGGGGAGAGTGAGGTGATCGAGGGCTGGCGCCTGGTTTGCGGAGGGCGGCTGTGTGGGCGCCGTACGGCTCCTAGTCCAGCCTCCGCAGGGCGACGGGCAGCCCTGCTATTCCTGGCCCTCGCTGCCCCCCACCCCCTGAGCCCTGGCTGCTAATTAAGCAAACAGGCCCTGTGACCCCACCCCCACCCGGGGCGCGAACTAACCCATCTGGAAGCTCACCAGCTGTGAGGACCGCCTGCCCTGGGCACGGCCCCCTCCTCCTGCCTGGACCCCATCTTAAGGGGCCTGGGCACCACAAGGGGCTCTGTGTCCAGGGCGCCCCTCTTCCAGGCCTTGCCCTTAATTTCACCCCTCAACTCCTGGTGAAGTACAGATTAGCCACCCCCTCCCCTCCCCCTCCGCCCTCCTGCCTGTGCCGGGCCCAGGCCGCCTCCACGCCCTCTCTCCCTGCGCAGTGACATCTCCGCCTGGACTGGGGGGTTGGGGGGGGGGGCGTTGTCCCTGACTCCTGGGAGCCACACCCACCGCCTCTGTCCCCGGCTCCACCACGCCGACCTCGGACCCTGGCCCCAGCCCCGGACACCTCGCAGCGGCGTCTCCTGGAGGCCCAGGGACAGGCCCGGGGCGCCTGGAAGCAAACCCCTGGAGAGGGCGCGGCTGGGGAGGTGGCAGCCGACGGGCCCACGATAGAGGCGCAAAGAAACCTGAGGCCCTGGGGCTGGGAGGAGAGGTCACCAGGCCGAGGCCGGGATGGGGTGCCATGCGGCAGACACCCCACACCGTGGACGCTCCGTGTCACGGAGAGCGGCTGGGTCTGAGCGGCTTCTGAGAACCCCCCACCCTCAGGAGCGGCCACAGCCCCTGTCTGGGGGGGCAGGGCAGGGCGACTGAGGCAGACCCTCCATGAACATTCCTGAAGGGAGCCTGGGGTCCATGCTGTACCCCGAAGTGCAGGCCCAAGGGCTGGCGGAGCCCCACAGCCCGACCTCCCAACCCACAGCCCCCAAGACGGTGGCCTCTCCCAGCGCTGCCTGTGGCCCCCCATTACCAGCAAGAGAGGGAGGTATCAGGGCTCCCCCCTGGGTCCTGGGGCCCAGAGCCCCACCCACAGACGGTTCGGCTCCTCCCCACGGCGCTGGGATGCGCGAGGCCACAGGCCACATGGGCCCGGCCCCTGCGGAGCGCTTTGCGGAGGGACAGAGAGTGAGGGGGACGGGACGCGCTGTTCTCCTCGAGGCTGTTCGTTACTGAGGCCCCGCCCACCCAGCTGGCACCCCATCAATTACCCCATTAATGTGCCCATTAACCAGAGCTGCCTGCGCAGCCCGCCTGCTGGACGGGAGGCTGTCGGCTCAGCCCCGTAAACCCTGTGATGGCGCTGCTCTCTCCGAGGCGCAGTCACTGAGAGGCCAGCTCCGCGCTCCCAACACACAGCCCGCGGCAGCCGGGGCCCGGGGGGCAGATGGGACCCGAGGGTGGCTGTGTCAGGGCGGTCACCTGGGCGGGTCACCTGGGAGGGGAGCTCACCGTGCAGTTCACCCCCGTCGATGTGGAAACGTGTGCCCACACAGAGCCCTGCACACGGACGTGTGCGCGGCTCCCCCCCCACAACATCCCAAACCCAGCCTGGCCGGCGTCCTCTGCGGGGATGGTAGCCCGCGGCCCGTCCAGTGAGGTGTGACCAGCAGTTGGAGACGTGAGCTCACAGGCCAGGAGAGACGCGGAGGATCCGTGAGGGCGTGTGACGAAGTGACAGAAGCCGGTCTGAGCGATCTACGCTGTGTGATCCCAACTCTGTGATGTTCTGGAAAAGGCAGGGCCATGGGGACAGTAAAGGATCAGTGGCTGCCAAGGATTTGCAGGGAGGGAGGGAGGGGAGGGGAAGGGAGGGACAGAGGGAGGGAGAGGAGAAGCAGGCATTTGGGGTTCGTGCGCTGCTTTCTGCCTGAGGCTGTGGGGGTGGGTGCAGGGCACTGGGCATCTTTCCAAAGCCTATCCCTGCCCAGCCAGCGTGGCTCAGTGGTGAGCGTCGCCCTGGGAACCAGGAGGTCAGGGTTCGATTCCCGGTCGGGGCACAGGCCCGGGTCGTGGCCTCCATCCCAGTGGGGGGCGCGCGGGAGGCAGCCGGTCCACGATTCTCTCTCATCACGGATGTTTCTCTCTCTCTCCCGCTCCCTGCCTCTCTGAAATGAGTAAAAGTATTGACAAATAAAGCCGGTGCTTTTAAAAGGCGACACAGCCACAGTGCGGCCCTCGGACACGCGGGGAACGTGTGAAATACACGCATGAAACCCAGCGTCGCCCCCATTTCCCAGCGCACAGCTCAGCGGCGTCGCCCCCTTCGCAGGGCTGTGCAGCCGTCCCACCGTCGTCTCCGATACACCCCCCCCAACGCCCCCCGCCCAGCCTGGCTCCCACCCTCCCGCCTCCTGTCTCTCTGACTGTGACTCCTCTGGGGGCCTCGGGGACACGGCCCCACTGCAGGTGCCCCTCTGTGCCCGCATGGCGCCCTCCAGCCTCGCCCGTCAGGTCCGCCTTCCCCTCTAGGACCGAGTAACACGCCCCCGTGTGGCCGCGCACGGTGTAACCCTCCCATCTGGGGACCCACACGCGAAGGCGCCTTTGTGAGGAGCCCAGTGGCTGCTGCCCACCCTCCTGGCCGTGTCCCAGAGCCCAGCACGGGCATGGCCCACCGTGAGGCGACAGGAAGAAGCTCCCGGGCCCTGCGCGGCCCCTCCCGCTCCCACACCTCCTCTCTGGAACAGGTGGACTCGGCTACTTTCAGGAAAACACATCTGTCTAATCCTCACATTACCGAGGCTGTTTTTCCCATTGAATTTTTTTAGACAGAGCGCAAGGAAGGGAGGAGAGGGAGGGAGGGAGAGACAGCGAGGCGAGTGTGAGAGAGGTGCATCGACGATGGGCTGCCTCCTGCGTGTGCCCCAACAGGAGCCGGTGGATTGAGCCTAGGACTGAGCTATTGCCTTTGACCGGAATCGAACCCAAGATCCTTCGGTCCGAGGATCAAGGCTCTCACCACTGAGCCGACGGGGGCAGGGCTCTTTTTTCTTGTAATTAGATGGCAACCTTCTACGGGCAGAACGACCCTTGTGCTGCCCAGCCAAAGGGGCCCAGTGGTTGAATGTTGACCTATGAACCAGGAGGTCAGGGTTCGATTCCCGGTCAGGGCACATGCCTGGGTTGTGGGTTTCATCCCCAGTGCGGGGTGTGCAGGAGGCAGCTGATCCACGATTCTCATCATCGGTGTTTCTATCTTTCTCCCCCTCTCCCTTCCTCCCTGAAATCAATAAATAAATGCATCTTATATAACAAAAGCCTAATACGCTAAGTGTCTCGTCATCCAGTCATCTGTTCAACCAATCAAAGTGTAATATGCTAATGAATCCTAAGGCCACTCACCCGCTAGCTATGACGTGCACTGACCACTAGGGGGCAGATGCTCCAACCGATAGGTTAGCTTGCTGTCCAACTGATCTGGACTGAGCGAGGTGGGCCGGACACACCCTGGAGCCCTCCTGTGGTCCCTCCCCGGCCCCGATCGTGCACCGGTGGGGTCCCTCGGCCTAGCCTACGCCCTCTTGCAATCTGGGATCCCTTGGGGAATGTCAGAGAGCTAGTTTTGGCCCGATCCCAGCCGAGGGACCCCCCCCCCACTGGTGCACAAATTCGTGCACTGAGGCTCTATATAAGAGAACCATCATTGGGGCTGCAGCTCAGGGAGCCCGACCCCCCTGCACCCCTCCCTCCTCAGCCCTGAAAAGCAGGCATTGCTTGGAGACAGACTTTGGAACGCGAACATGAAAGCTACGCTCAGCGATAACACCGCTAACTCCCCCAGAATCGAGCCACGCGGGAGCGGGACAGGGCGGGGCAGGGAGTGTCCTGTGAGAGAGACCCACGCCCTGTGAGGCACGTCCTGTGACAGCCGCGCCAGACGCCGCATTCTCGCACTTAAGGGCGTTTTGCATAATCTGGCCACTTAATAAGGCCGCGGGATAGCAAGCAGGAGTTTAATTTATTTGGCTTGGAACTCAGCTGTGGTTGGAGCTGATCTGGTTCTTAAAGGATTAGGGCTGGCGCCGTCCTCTCGGTCCTGGGAGACCCACACTAATCAGCTCAGGGATGGCCCCAGGCACAGGGCTGGGCACCTGCCCCGCAGGTGGGCTGCTCCCTGCGGGCTGAGCCCACACCCACCCTCTGTGGCCACTCCCCGGCCCGGCCCTGGCTCCCGGGGATGGTCCCTGAGGCCCTGTAGGCCCCGCTGTGCTCAGCTGGGCCCCGAGAGCCAGGTCTGGCTTTGCTGCCAGCGAGGGTCTCATCAGTGTTGGCAGCCGCATGCGGATCTGCAGACAAAGCGCATCTATGTCCGCTGCCTGCCCTGCGCGGCCCGCTGCCTGGGCCTGGCCCACTCCAGCCGGACTGGTGGCGAGAGGGTGAGTGCCCACTGGGGCAGCAGGCAGGGGAGCCAGCAGGCACCTGTGGACAGGGAGCCCTGAAGTCAGACTGCACGCCTCTCAAGGACCCGGGTCTCTCCCCGTCCCCCCACCGAGCGACTCCTCTGTAATTCGGGGCCACGAGGGCTCCAGACCAGAGCAGGCACAGGCCTGCAGGCCAGGAGGGCACAGGGCTGCCCACCCTGAGGGCACAGGGATGCCCACCCTGAGGACCCAGGGCTACAGGCCAGGAGGGCACAGGGCTGCCCACCCTGAGGGCACAGGGATGCCCACCCTGAGGACCCAGGGCTACAGGCCAGGAGGGCACAGGGATGCCCACCCTGAGGGCACAGGCCTGCAGGCCAGGAGGGCACAGGGCTGCCCACCCTGAGGGCACAGGGCTACAGGCTTGGGGGGGGTGCAGCACAGAGATGCAGGCCGGGAGGTAGGCTCTGATGAGAGGAGGGGGAGCAGGACCCCGGGAGCCTGCAGCCAGGCCTGGGGCCCCTATCCTGCTCCCCGAGCCTCTGGCTCTGACAGTGCTTTCCACCCCGGAGGAACTGCTTCCCATTCTAGAAGGCTCCTCACGCCCTCTCCCCGATGGCATGCCCCCACCAGCCACGGCGGGAAGTAACGCAGTGACCGCGCGTTTGGCGCTCTCCGCTCAGCCGCACACGTAACGGAAGGAGCTACGCGAGGTGAGGGGTGCGAGCTAACACGCGAGGAGCAGGTCAGGAGCAGAGAGGAAACACGGGGACACGTCTCTAATAGCGCGCCAGGGACCGCGAACGGGCGACGGTCTCTCCCGATGGGAGTAAAAGATGCCCTGGGAGGAGCCAGGCACAAATGGCAAACCGGCTCCACAATTTTCCTTAAAAAAATAAAAGAAACATGAACTTTCCAATGGGCACGAGCTCCCCGGCTCTGAGCGGCACCGTCCTGGACCCACTCGGTCAGCCTGACCCCCGGGATGGCAGGGCCCAGGGCGGCGGGAGGGGCTTGCCCAGAATGCAGGATCCTCCGTGAGGCAGCCCCTTCCAGCAACTGGGTCCCCGAGAAGGAAGAATCCACCACGGTCACCCCATGGTCACCCCACTGTCCTACAAACTGCGCTGGCGCACAGCCATCCAGGGAACTCGAAACGACGGGGGGAACGGGCTGACGGGCTGGAGCTTGTGGCTCTAAGATCTGCCAGACTGGGGGCTGGGCCCTGGGGGGGTTCCCTCCGCCCCGTGTGGGGCTCTGACGATGGTCCCCAAGGATGGGTCCACCCTGAGCCTCAGAGAGAGGCCTTGTGTGGACTGAGTGTCCTGGCAGATTTCATTCGGGACCTCGAGGTGAGACCTTCCTGTATCTGGGGGCCCTGAATCCAGTGACCGGGTCCTCACAGGAGAGAAGACGGGGAGACTGGTGACGGGGCGAGAAGAGGCCAGGTGAACACAGGCCGAGGCGCAGACGCTGCTGGACCTGGAGGCAGGACGGGGCCTGGAGCAAGCACCCCAGCCAACACGAGGCCTGGACTTCTGACCCCAGAACCGGGAGACAGTAGCGCTGGTTGCTCCCGCTCCCTGCCTGGTGGCAGCGCCCGGGGAGCTGACACGCCCACCTCTCCATCCCGTGTCGCTGGGAGGCCCCGGACGGCCTGGAGGCCCAGGCAGAGGACGAGGAGCCTCAGGGCAGACCCCCAGGCCACCCCACCTGCGTCTGCCAAGCTCCGGAGGCCGAGCAGCTCAGAACGCTGCCCACCTGCCTCTCCGTGGCCAGCCCGCTGCTGCGCAGCACACAGTAGGTGCTCAGGAAACACCTGTCCACACAGCACAGCATCTCCACGGCGACGCTGTGGAGGATGAGGAAATCGGTCTCCCCCTGAATGGGAAGCCGACGCTGCACCACTAATAGGTGCCGTAGAAATAAACAGCGATGGCAGTGAAGCGCCCCCTTCCCCGCCCCCGTCCCCCCTGCGCCCACAGAGAGCTGCCTGCCAGCCACAGCGCCGTGCCCCGCGCCGAGAAACGCCGCGTGTATGCGAGGAGGCGCAGGAGGATTCGGCTGCCCCCCTTGCTCCCCGGGCCCGGACCTCCTGGGGGGTCAACTTCTGCCTGCAACTCAAGGGTTGTTGCTTCCGGGATCCAGACCCTGAGGACCTGCCTGCCTCCTGGAGGCAGATGGCGGGTGACAGGCAACCACGACACGCTGGGCCCCTCGTGGGTCTTCTGTGGTGTCCCATCAGGCTCCTGGGCTGCGTGGCACTTCCTGTGGCTTAAAACAGTCCTGGAGCCACAGGCCCGACGTCAGGTGGGGCCAGGGCTGCCTGCAGAGGCCCTGGGGGGGGCGGCTCCTCCTGTGACCCCAGCCCGTGGTGGCCACAGGCGTGGCCACATCGCTCCGGCCTCCATCTCCGTCTTCACACAGCCTCTCCCTGCGTCTCTTCTCATCTTGGGGTCCAGGGTGGACCCCGAACCGCAGTGGCCTCATCCGGACAGCCTCACCTCAACCACCCGCGAAGCCCATTTCCCAAGGAGGCCACGTGCACAGGTGACACTGCACCTGTCCCTGGGTCCCGCCCGGCCCCACCCCTGCGCTTGGCTCACAAGCACACACCCCAGCCACAGCCGGGCCTGGCATACAGCAGGCGATCAATGTGTGTGTCACCCAGGCAACCACCCTGGGAGCGGGGTGCCCCCGGGACGGGGCAGGAGGCAGATTTTACGGTTCCGCAAAGCACAGCTACTGACGAGCGAGGCGGGCTCCGCTGGGGGAACTGAGTCAGAGGCCCGCTCCCCGGCGCGGAGAGCGGAGGAGGAGGTGATTGGCTAATCACATGCACCTTCTCCAGGCAGAAGCCGGTTTTGAAAAGTGCGTTTCAAAGGCTGCAGGGCCTCCTCTGACTATGCACGGGGAGCACCCACGGGGTTAGGGCGGACACGCGCGGCCTGGGTCCTGCCTCCCAGCAGGTCCTCAGGGTGGCGCCCTCACCGGGGCCTGTGCCGTCCTGGGGTCACCCCTCCCAGTGTCACCCCTCCGGCTCCCTCTGCCCCGAGAGCCCCCACAGGCTCCTGAGACCCAGCGAAGCCCACATTTGCCTCCCAAAGCGAAAGAGGAAGAATCAAAGGAGACGGCCAGGGGGCTCCCCGGGATGTGCAGTGTTCGGGTGGGGTGAGAGGGACAGGGGTGCTGTCAGCAACACGGGGGACCCCGCATGGCCCAGGAGCCTGCAGGCCGCCCTCAGCGTGAGCAGCAGGGGTCTCCAGGCCACACATGGCACTCGGCCACAGAGCACCACGTATGCACGCAGGTGAGACCCCACATGGGCCCAGGGGGCCCCAGGCAGGGATCCCAGCCTCTCCGGGTCCCTGGTCACACAGACGTGGCCAGGCTGCGGGAACCCCGCCTCCTCTGAACAGTCAGCTCCGCGCCAGCCCCTCGGCCTGAGCGGCTACAGCTGCCAGAGCCCCCACAGAGAGCCGCCTGCCAGCCACAGAGGGGCCCCCCGGTTAGTGGGGGTCTCTGTCCCCCGAGAAATGACAGTGAGTGACGTGAGGAAGAAGCAGGTCACCTTTCAAGCCTTTCGTCTGGACTCCAGCCCTCCCCGCAGCCGTTCCTATACACTGGCCGCTGGGACAGCCTGTGGGTTCAGGGCCTCCCTGGTCGGGCCCCTCTGCACAGTCAGTGGGCAGCCCCCGGCCACAGCCCTGCAGTCTGGGTGGGACATGGGCGCAGCAGGACGGGAGGAGCTAGAGCAGGCGCGGCACCTGGGTCCTCTGAGGGTCTACCATGCTCTTAGCACTGAGGCAGCACCCACAGGCCCTGCCCACGGACCCTCAGGGACACCCGGACACAGGGATACGCGGACACCAGGACACAGGGACACAGGGACACCAGGACACAGGGACACAGGGACACCCGGACACAGAGACACATGGACACCAAGACACAGGGACACAGGAACACAGGGACACCCAGACACAGGAACATTGGGGACACCTGGACACAGGGACACCCAGACACCAGGACACAGGGACACCTGGACACCTGGACACAGAGACATAGGGACACCTGGACACAGGGACATGCGGACACCAGGACACCTGGACACAGGGACACAGGAACACAGAGACACCCAGACACAGGAACGCTGGGGACACCTGGACACAGGGACACCCAGACACTGGGACACTGGGACACCCAGGCACAGGGACACCCAGATACTGGGACACCCTGACACCATGACACCCTGATATTGGGACACCCAGGCACCCAGACACCAGGACACCCTGATACCAGGACACCCAGACATGAGCTCAGGTTATAGCTGCCATGATTCCCTGCACCCGACAAATGCTTCTGAAGGGCCCCCAACAGTGTGTGCCCCTCCCTGGCCACGCTCACAGGACCCCGCTCCGCTCCCAGCACCTCCGCTCCCAGCACCTCCGCTCCCAGCACCACTGGTGAGGTAAATAGAGAGAAGCTGGGCCCTGGAGCCACAGGAGGACTCAGTGAGAGCAGGCTGGGGGGCGTCCTTGCAGGGGGGCGAGACACACACGCTCACCCCAACTTCCCTGCAGGAACTGCACCGTGCTGCCAGCCTGTGCGCAGCTGGTACCGCCCCTGCCACCCAAGGAGGGAGGGACAGACTGACCCCCACACACCTGCAGGGAAGGCCTCCCCCTGGCCGATGTCCTGGCCCTTCCCGGCCTCCCTGGTCCCAGGGACCCCCCTCCCTCGGGAGGCTGCCCGACGCCAGCTCCGCGGCCCTGCTGCTCTCTGAGCGGCTCCCTCCTAACTGGTACGTGAAGATCTAGATGGAAGCTGCTCATCTCACGCGCTGCAATCCGGGGGGCGGGGGACGAAGAGGGGGTGCGGGGAGACGGGGAGACACAGCGGAGAGACTTTGGAAAAGAACCCAGCTGTGGCCTTGACTCTGTGTTCTGAGGCCAAACACAGTGAAGGACACGAAAGAACAGCTCCCCTCTGCCCCTCCTCACACGGGCGCTCTGCCCCTCTCCACGTAGGCAGCTGGGTCTTAGATCGGGTCCCCGAGACCCGGGCCCCCACCTGCCCCGCGGCTCACAAACACAGCATCTGCGCCCCCAGCGCAGGATGGGGCTCTGGCTTGCAGAGGGTGGGGACGGCTGGGGTGTCTCGAGGGGCAAGGGAAGAGGCACATCCACACGTGACCCCACACCCCACCCGTGACCCCACACCCCACCCGCGGCCCTGCCTGAGGCTCCTGCCTGCCCAGGCCAGGCCTGGCGAGGCCGGAGGGACCCGTTCTCACAAAGACTGTGGCAGCCAAGGCCTCAATTAGGGACACAATGGCCCTCTCTCCCGGCTCACCGCCCTATTCATCCCGCGAACACTGGAGGACAGACGGGCCGGAGGGGGACGGATTAGCCAGGGGCTGACCTGCATCTCCACACAAAGGCGGAGTGTGTACAACGACTCCCTGTGTCCCCCATTCTTTCCCCGAACAAACCAGACCCAGGGAAATGGCGATTTAAACAGCTCCTTCCCACAGACAACAAGTCGCAATTGTCCGCCGCCGTGCTCCCTCTCTCCCTCCTTCCCTCCCCCACCCCCACCCCCACCCTCACCGGCCAGCATGGCCTGGAGCCTGCAGCCCACAGACACCGGGGACAGGGCAGCCCCCTCCTCTCCAGGGCCGGCCTGGGCCCGAGCTCAGGGGTCGAGAGGGGCATCTCAGAGGAGACGGTGCTCCCGACAGAGGGACTCGGTCCCCACAGAGCAAGGCCTTCAGGATGGACGTCAGGCTGGACCGGCGTCCAAGGACCTTCGAGGGCTGTGGGGGCAGGTGCTGGACTCCCCTGGGGGCGCGTGAGACTCGGAGCCCTCGGAGCGCACCTGCTCCCAACCCCACCTTCTCTTCCTGCCCCGTCTCCTCTCCTCTCCGAGCGAGGACCTGAGTGTGCGCTTCGAGACGAGGCTTCCCCAGAGGCTCCTGGGTTCCCACCAGCGGCTCCGAGAGCACCTCCTCCGCAAACACTGGCCGTCCCCCCTCCCCCGCCGTCCACTCCAGGGGCAGACATTCCTTCCCCTGAGCAAGCTCGCCACCCGTGAGGCCTGCCGGGGACTTGGGTCCCTCAGTCCTCACGGGCAGGCGAGCTCCAGGGTGGCAGGCAGCAGGGTGACCAGCGGGGTCCTTACCAGATCACAGCTCTGCGTCGGGGACAGTCCCTCCCCTTTCCTCCCCCCCCACACCCGCACGGCCGACCTCGGGGAGGAGCCCGGGACTTCACACGCTCCCCTTCCCACAGTGGATGCCGGAAGAGAAAGGTCAGCGACGGTGAGAAGCGTGTGGCCTGAACAAGGCCCCGTCCGTCGCAAAGGGACCCCGGACACCGGGTGGGTCCAGGCTCCCTCAACACAGGCGAGCACAGTCCTCTGGGGACGGGCCAACCCCAGGCGACCCCCACCCCCCAGAAGCACACTGTCCCGGAGCCGGGCAGTGAGCCAGAGGCAGGGGGGACTGGCTCCAGGCCCCGTCAGTCTCTCCCACAACAGCCAGGCCTGCAGCAGCCCCGGGGGACAGCCGCCTCTCCCTCAGGGCCGGGACCCAGCACCAAGTCAGGGAAATGGACCCAGGCTATAGAGGCAGGCGACAGGTCTGGGCTGGCCTCCCACACCTCGGCCCGGAGGTAATTAGGAGGGAAGCAGCTGCAGGCGGCCAGCCCTCACTCGTCCTGCAGGACCGAGCTAACGAGGATCTGCCTGCATTGCCCGCCACACCAGTCCCTGGGGCCATGGCCCTGGGCGGGGGCGGGGAGGGGGAACAGCCCCAGGCGGCCCTGGTGTCAGGTGCCTCCGGGCCAGGGCAGGCCAGCGCCGCGGGCAGTGAGTGAGGCTGTTCTGCCAGGGTGGGCCTGGCTGAGCCCTGTGTGCACCAGGCCCAGGAGAGCCCAGCGGGCAGGGACCAGGAAGTTTCCAGAGCGGCCAGGGTCCTGGAGTGAGCACCACCCGCACCAGCCCCAGCCCCTACCCGTGCCCTGGGGCAGGGCTACCCAGTCCGAGACATCTCTGGCTGCCAGGGTCTGGCCAACCGCATGTGCACCCCAACCAAGTCCCAGACCAGGGCCCTGCGCTCTAGAGGCACCAAGCGGGCAGCAGCGAACGTGGCTCGGGGCCTGGTGCGCAGGCCAAGCCCCTGCTCCCAGAGCCAGTGGTCTCCCCCAGGTCGGGGCAGCGGGGTCCAGGCGCACAGGCCTCCCCAAGGCTCCCGCCCGCCCGCCAAGCTTGGAGCGCTGGTGCCATCTACCGAGCCCCGGGAGGAAGCGCCGCCCGCCTGCCCGGCAGGCAGAGAAGGCACCGGAGCCGGCGTGGGCCCGGGCACCAGCGGTTGCGAGAGCCACCGGGACCATCGCGCGGGCTGGCGGGACCCCGTGGGCCGCCCGCGCACGCCGGTGCGCGCGGGTGGCCGGCGCCGCGCTCCCGCGGTTCCCCCACCGCCGGCAGCCGCTCCGGCCCCGAGGGCGCTCGCTCCACGAGCCGGGCCGAGCGGGGGGGGGGGGGGGGGGGGGGGGGGGGGGGGGGGGGGGGGGCAAGGCGGGGGGAGCCGGGCCGATCGGGGGACGGCGCAGGGACCGTTACCTTCTCGCAGGAACTGCGCGTGGAGCACCAGCACCAGGAAGCAGCAGAGCGCGGCCCCCGCGAGCGCCCAGAGCGCCTTCAGCGGCTGCATCGCGGACAGCGCTCGGCCGACGCCCCGGAGCCGCGCAGCGGAGGTGCCGGCGCCGCATCAGCGCCCCGCCGGGTGCAGCCGCCGCGGCCGCCCGCTCGCGCCCTCCATCCGCCGCCGGCGCGCGCTCCCCGCGACTGGAGGCGCCACTCCGGGCAGCGATCCGCGTCTTTTTGGGCAGGAGGAGGGGGGAGGGGAGGGGAAGGGAGGGGTGCGGGGCGCGGGGCGCGGAGCGGGGGCGAGGGGCGGGGGGCGGGGGCGGGAAGGTTAGCAGAGAGTCTCCGGCCGCCGCGGCCGCCGCTCCGGCCACTCGGCCACCATCGCGGGCTGCGGGGCGCCGGGGGCCCGGGCGCGGGGGGGCGGCCGCCGCCGCGGCCCCATGAATCAGCCCCGCAGCCGCCGCGCTCGGTGCCGCGCCGCCCGCAGGGCCGGGAGGGCAGCCGGGGACTGCGCAACGGTCCGGGCGCCGGGGGGACGGGCGGGCGGGGGGCGGGGGGGGTCCTGCGCGCCGGGCCTCCGCCTCCTGCCGCTTCTCGGCGGCGCCTTCCTCTCCTCCGCCTCCTCCTCCGCCGCCGCCGCCGCCGCCGCCTCCTCCTCCTCCTCCTCCTCCTCCTCCTCCTCCTCCGCCGCCGCCGCCGCCGCCGCCCGCGCTCGCTCCGACCCGGGGCTCAGGGGGCCGCGCGCTGGGCACGGGGCTGCCGCACCATCGCCGCCGCCGGGGCCCGCGCGGCCCGGCGGAGCGCGCAGCGATGGGACTTGCGCGGCCCGGGCTGGGGAGCCGGTGCCTCGGGGCCGGTGCCGGCCTCCGCGCCCTCCAGGGCCCGCGCCCCCGCCGCTGCGCTGCCGGCCCTGCAGCGGCCCGTGCCGGGGGCGGGGGCGGCGGGGCGGTCGCGCCGACAGGTGGGGCCGGCGACACCGGGTGCCTGGCCGCCCGCGGGCCGCCGCTCTCCGGCCGGGGACGCGCCGCCGACCGCTGGGCTCGGCCGCCGCTGGGCAGGCGCCGGGAGGGAGCGGGACCAGGCCCGCGCGGTGACCGGACTCCCGCCGCCGCCGATGCGTACTGGGCCGCGGAGGGGCCCGGGGGATCCCCGCCGCCCGGCAGCGCCCCCGCCTGGCGCGCCGATGGGTCAGGCGGGGCCGGTCCAGCGGAAAACCGCGGGTCGGGCGCCCCCTAGGCGCGCAGGGGCCTCACTGCAGAGCGGCCGCGGGCGGGGAGCGGAGCTGCCTAGGCGCCCCCAGCCCCCTCGCGCCTGCGCCCCGTGGTCCCCAGAGGGACCCGGAGCCCAGCGCCGGGGCCGGGCTGACCCCGGTGGCGCCTCCGACTGGAACCCCGCGCCCCCCACTCCGCGGGGGACACGCTCCAGGCAGCCGCAGGGGAGCACAGCGTGGGCTCCAGACACGCAGGGCCCGGCTCTGGAAGGGACAGTGTCTGTCTTCGGCCAGTTGTCCGCACTGTCCCCCTGAGCAGCGCCCAGTCGCTCGCTCAGAGTCCCTGGAAGCGGTGCCACGGCCTCAAGGCACCTTCGAGCTGCATTTCAAGTTCAATTCCAAATGCTCAGCCAAGGGTTTCGGCGGGGGGTCAGGGAGGGCCTCTGCCTGCCCCTGTGCCCCCTTCTGTATGGGGTGGTCGGGGCCAGGACGGGCCCTGGAGAGCAGGAGGCAGGCCTGTGGCCACAGGGGCACCAGGCTGTGTCCTTCCTGCACAGGGGCCTCCGGCCAGGCAGGGCTCTTAGAGGTCAGACAGGTCAAACCCCACGGTACATATTTGGGGAAACAGGCCCACATAAGCATGGACACGGGTACCAACTCCAGCAACACAGGGCAGAGCTCCGCTAGTGCCAGGCCTGCTGCGGCCAGCCTGTCCTGAGCCCGTGGTGCCCGGCGCTGGTCAGAGGGAGGCCGCCTGAGGAGTGCCCGCCTCTGGCTGCAGCCTCCCCAGCTCCCTGCCTCCTGGGGGTCTCCCGAGGCAGGAATGCGGTGTCTAACTCTCCCCTACAGATGGGGCCCAGCCTCACGCAGGCCAAACCCCTCAGAGGCTGGCTTGGAAGGGGCCACGATGTCGCCCTGGACAGTCCCCTTTCACAACCCCATTTCCAGCAGCTCCTCACCCCACTCCTCTGCCCTCAGCCGCCGGCATTTTCCAGGGAGCCACCTGCCGGGCAAGCGGAGCCTGACCTCCCCAAGGTCACAGCCTTCCGGCCTCACCAGCAGCTGAGCTACCACCCTGCCTTCGGGGCCACGGGGATGCTGGTGACACACGCTACCCAGGACCCCAAAGGGGCCTCCGTCAGGGACCCAACCCTGGACGCTGCCAGGTCCCCCTAATCAAGTGAATATTATTCAAAACTTTGAACATTGAAAAGTCGTCAGCACCCACACTCGGGGGGAGGGGGGTCTCCCACGAAGAGAAGCCGGCCGGAGCCCCTTCCCCGAGAACCTCTTCTAGTGGGTGTCATGTCGTGGGGGTGCCCTTAGGAGAGGGGGTGCCCAGAGGGGAGGCCAGCGGCACACCGCGGGGGCGGGATCGGCTGGGCGTCTCTCGCCCGCACAGCTCCGCGCATGCGGGCAGCGAACACGGTCCCAGCAGAAGTGACAGGAACCGCCCTGTCCCGTTAGGGCTCCCGTGAGCACCTCAGCCCCTCACCCCTGTCCCCTCGCTTCCATCCCCACTGCCCCCTGCAGCCACGTTGTGGAATGTTCTGATAAAGCAGCAAACACACTCGCTTATCAGAAAAGATTTTTCAACCTTTGATAAGCCTGCCTTTCGATATAATTGCTTTCCCCCCTAATCTCGCATATTTTATGTGCGTCTGGGAAAGGCCCCATGGGCTGCAGGGGATCCACAGAGAAGCTGGGGACCCCGCTGGGAGGAGGGTGAGGGGTGGAGATGGCGGCAGAGCTGAGGCCAAGGGCCATGCTCAGAGAGCTGGAGGCAGGACAGGCCCCGGGGGCAGGGGCCCACGTGCCGGCTTCCCTGTCCGCAGGGCCGTCGCCACCTCCAGGGAGACCCACGCCTTGTCTCACAGGGCGCCCGCTCCCTCGGGGCCTGCCATCGGCTGTCCTGGTCAGGCAAGAAGCCCGCGCTGGATGACGCGGGGGCCGAGGTGACCACACTGACCAGGTGCTGTCTGTCCTCCAGCCGTGTCCCCTAGAGAGGACGCGGAGGCCAGCCGCGGAGGGAGAGAAGGCAGGCCCAGGGCACACGTCCATTCCACGTGTCCCCGCGGCGGGAAATCACGAACGGCTCGGGGGAAAAGGACGATGCTGACAGTAATAGTAACAGCAATAACCACGACGGCTCCGAACGGCAGCCTTCTCCAAGAAGCGCAGGGAACGCAGTGCCCGTCGAAGGGAACCTGCGGCTGAGATAAGAAGGAACGGCAGAGACAAAGGAACGGATTCGTGGGAACATAGCGAACCAATTCTAAGCCACGGAGGGCGGACTGAGGGGTGACAGAGGCATGACCGGGAACCGGGCTGCGGAAAATGAAGCCGCAGACGTGTGGGGAGCAGAGATACGGAGAGGCGGCGAGAACGGAAGGCGGCGTCCGCCTGTGGTTTGTTAGGAACTCCAGAGGAGAAAAGCAGAGGCGACAGAGAGGTCGCCCCATAAAGGAACACGCGTCTGACAACTGCAGGGCCCGCTGTGTGCGGGACAGACCTCGTGGCCAGGCCCCGCCCGTGGTGCGGAGGGCAGGCCTGCAGGACACGGGTGTGTTCTCTGAGCTCAGAAACCGTCGGACTCCGGACGCTTCATGAGCAACCCCAGGCCCGGCCCCAGGATCTAAAGGGAAAAGACGGGAATGTAGACTTTTATACCCGTCTGCACTGTCAGTGCCGCCTGCCCCTCGGACACTCACCATCCAGTTTACGAGGCACGGACCCTGCAATGATGCGCCTGCAGAGAAGGGAGTGAAGGCCGAGGGTGGGAAGATGGGCGAAAGGCTCGCTGAGCGCCCGACTCTTCGGCCGGCCGCGAAGTGGCTGGGAGGACATCCACGCGCCCGCGTGGCCCTCGCACTCGGCAGCCTCCCCATCCTCTGCCGTCTCTCTCTGGAGTCCTGCTCCCGCGGCTGCCGTCCCCGGCAAACGGCACTGCTGCTGCCGCACACAAATGTCAGGCATCGCGTGTCGAGCTTCAAAATTAACATGTAGACGAAGGTCAGGAAAATATTTATAGTGGAAAAACCATACAAGTCCTTCAGCCTCAGTGATGTTTTAAACGCACGAAAACCGGGAGGTGGAGTGTTACACGCTGAGAGAGGGCCCTCTTCCTGCTCGGGAGGGAGAGGAGCTGTCCGAGGTGCTGAGTCAGGAGGGAGGCGGGAAGGGCCAGGAGGGGGGCGGGGGGAGTTGGGGGGCAGGGGTCCACTCCAAGGAGTCCGCCCCGGGAGAGGCCGGGTGTGGGGACGGAGCCGGAGTCTTCCTTTTCAGCCCAAAGCTTCCTTTGCTATTTGGGCTTTTTCACACGGGAGTCCTATCATGTTCTGTGACTGAGAAAACCTGGTCTCATGAGGATGCTGTGCAGTGAGGCTGGGCCTGGCATGCAGCTGCAGAAGGACAGTGGCCCAGGCATGTGACTCAACACCCCCAGCTCCTCAGTCTCTTCTGCAGACCCAGGTCCGGGCCGGGAGGCGGGGGTCGGTCTCCGTGGGGGAGCCTACAGCAGAGCCAGGCATGGGAGTAAGCCAGGAGAGCTGGCCCGTCTGGTGAAATTGTGCATGCGTGCACACACCTGTAACATGCGACAGAGTGCACAGCACATGTGATGGGGCACCGAGCACCTATGGCCGGGTGCGTGTGCCACAGGAAACATGTGTGGATCGCATGGTACACTGGGTTGAGCATGTGGAGCACTGTGACAGAAGCACGCGTAACATGTGGCATGAGGAGGCACATGTAACGCATGACGGGGCATTCAAAGCATTGGTGCCATGAGACACACGACATACATGACAAGGACACATGGAACATGCATGGTGAGCACTGTGGTGGTGTGTCAGGCACATGTAAAGGCATGGCAGATGATGCACATAGAGGGAGATATGCGACATGCATGGCAGGAGGGCACGTGACACATGTGATGACAAAGTGAGAGCCGGGTAAATTCATGGGTGACAGACAATGGACCGGGCTGCAGGTGTGAGCTCCCCAGATGTGTGTGCTGTGGGTGCACACACGTGTGCCTGTGAGCTGTGTCTGAGTGTGTGCTTCTGTGCACGTGGGGCCTCTGGCTGTCTGTGTGCGTGTCACCCTGGGAATGCGCTCCTAAGCAGAGACCCGCTGTCCCAGGGCCCGGAAGCGCCTGACGCCTCCGCTTCGAAGGCAGATTTGTCAGTCCCCGTGGAACGAGTTCTCCCGGAACCTGCTAAGGAGTCCACGTGCGGAGACACACACACGCAGGCGTGCACACAGCCCGCGGCCTCCTGCTCCTACCTGTGCATGGCTGGGGGCCTCCCTCGGGGCCGTGGACACCCCAAGTGCAAAGGAGGGAGCACAGCAGACGCAGCCCCGCATCACCCACCCCCAGGGTCTTCATTCACACAAAACATCTGACCAGACCTGCGGTCCCCTCGCCCAGGGCCTGCAGCTGGGGCTGGGGCAGTGCCCTGTCCGTGTCCATCCATGGCTCTGGGCAGCGTCTTAGTGGTCAGCAGGCAGCTCTGAGCTGGCCTTGCCCACGGGCTGTGCTTGCGATGCTGAGACCAGGGAGCCACACGGAGGGAGGAAGCCAGACCCCCTGCTGTCCGGAGGCCACTCTTCCCATGGCCCCTTGTCTGTGGGCCCCGCAAACCCCCCAGTTAATAGACGCTCTGATCCCAACAGCACCCCCTTCTGTCACCCCCCCGCTGGCACTCAGGCCTCCTCACGACAGCTCTCACCCCCTCGCGGGCCTCGGATGCCAGAGCTGCTCAAGTCACACCAAACCCTGCCGCCCCCCATGCCCACGGTCCTGCGAAACTACTGTCCTGCGAGGCTGCCCCGTGAGGCTGCCCCGTGGGGCACCTGGGCACAGGGCAGGGCTATGCACTCGGAGGCCCTGGCCATACTGAGCTCCCACGAGGGGCTCAGAGAGTGGACACACAGGCCCCACAGCTCACCCCGCTGGCCATGCCAGCAGCTCTGCCCGGTTCCGGCCCCCAGCCCCGTCCTGCCTGCCCCCCCCCCCTTCCGAAATGCTCATCCTCTGGGCACACATTAGCGTACCTCTGCAGGGACGCGCTTACCCACTGCTCACAGTGGGGCTCCCCCTGAAAGCACCTTCTGCGGTGGCCTAGGGGAGGCCCGCAGCCCGTGAGGACGCAGGGGCCTGGGCTGAGCCTGCCTCGGCGCCTGGGGGCTACCCAAGGGCAGAACCAGGTGGACACTGCCCCTCCTGGACACTGACTCGGAGATTTCCTTTTTGTTTAAAAACAGATAATTTCTTGCTCCAGCCAGCTTGGCTCAGTGGAAAGAGCGCTGTCCTGCGGACTGAAGGGTCCCGGGTTCGATTCCGGTCAAGGGCATGTTATCTCGGTCGCAGGGTCGTTCCCCAGCCGTGGCCGGGGCGTGTGCGAAGGCCACCAAGAGATGAGTTTCTCTCCCGTGATACTTCTCTCCCTGCGTCTGTCTCTCTTCCCCCCCCTTCCACTCTCTCTGGACACTGATGGGAAAATATCCTCAAGTGGGTTGAAGAAAAACCAATAATAATAAATAAAAACCACAGTTTTCTGTCCAGGCGTCTCTGAGGCTCTGTAACCAGTTACAGACGTCCCACCCGAAATCTGGGAGCCACAGTCCTTGGGAAGTGTCCGGCGCGGGGCTGGTGCATGGGGACAAGGCCGCGCTCAGCCTCCGGGCGGCTTCTGTGTAGCAAACCCTGGAAACCACGAGTCCTGCTCTGGGACGGGCCTGGCAGGTGCACGGGACGGACACTGACAGAGGACGAGACCTGACCTAGACCCGCTGTCAACAAGTGCCAGGGCCCACAGGCCCTGAGGACACACTGGTGAGCCCTCCCCCAGGTCATGGCCAGGGTCACGGGTGGAGGCCCTGCCTGGGCACCATCCCGGCCCCTCCTCACAGCTACCCCTCCCAGGCAGAGGCTCCCCACTTGCTGCCGAGGAAGTTGAGGCTCAGAAGGTCAGTAACCTGCCTGCAGCCCTCTAAGCTGGGGCTGAGTCTACCTAGGCAGCCCTGTTGCCTCCCCAAGAGGTTATAGTGTCTTCAGAGCCCCTCCATCCTCATCCTCCACCTGTATATCCATCCATCCACATATCCATCCA
>PVJC01029967.1:0-21511 GCA_004026665.1 Murina feae | reverse complement strand
CAGGACCCCGGCCCCTGCAGCCTTGCTTTCCCGCTCCCCGATGCCCCGCAAAGGGCCTGGGCAGCCACCAAGCAGGCCACCGGCCCCTTGCCGCCTCTTACCCGCTTCCCGGTGCCCTCCAACCCTGCCGCCTCTTTCCCATCACGGGTCCTGGGTCCTGCGCTGTCCCGCCCTGCAGCCGCTCTGTGCACTCGGGAGGCCCCTCAGCCCGGCCTATGCCCTCTCGCAGTCTGGGACCCCTCGGGGGATGCCCACCTGCTGGTGTGCCTGACCAGCCTGGGTGAGGGGCTTTAAGGCTGCCCACAGCTCCCATTGCCCAACGTCCCAGCAAGGCCGGCTGGACACAGGTTCTGGAGTTTTTTCTCCTATAATTGATACTGTTCCTTGAAGGCCTGGGGTAGTTGATACACTGTTCCTTTAAGGCGGCCTTCTAACTACTAACGAAGCCTCCTCTGCTTCACCTCGCAGCGTCTATAATGAAACAATTGTTACTGTTACTGGTTAGGCCGGAGCTGCTCTTTCCTTCAGCTCTGGAGGATTCTATGATTGTTACAATGTTTCAAAAAGCTGTGTTTCGCTAGAGGCAGTTTAATCGGAGCTGAGCTGAGGGGCGAAGCTTCACTTTTGCTCCTGCCGCAATGGAAAGGGCTGTTTACTCAGGCCCGGGAGTGGCGGCCGTCATGTTGGCTGGGCTAATTTGCATACAGCCGCTCTGATTGGCTGGTGGGCGTGGCTTACCCTGTCTCGGAGAAACGGTTAATTTTAATATTTCGCTTTTATTAGTTTAGATTATGTATAACAGGATATTGAAAAAATTTAAGTTATGAAATTTTTATTAGAACACTTCTTACATACCATTATATTGGCTGGGCCACAAAAATATTCATTGTTACATGCAGCCCATGGGCCGTGAGTTTGACATGCGTGATATAGAGCTAAGTTGGGACCATGAAGAGATCAAACCAAAAGGATGTTAGTAGGAATTAGCAACCTCCTCACTCCCTTCTCATTTTCTTCCACCCACATCACACTCAGGGTGAGCTTCAGTAAGGTCTCAAATGCTTACTTATTGCTGTCTCAGAAGGACACACTATAATCTCATTTAGGTGGTGCCTAATATTCCTCTAGGTTCTAAAAGAGATTGCAAATGTATATCCAAATACTTTTTGACATAAACAGAATTAACGGTAATTTTGGATTGTAGAATCCTATATAATAAAAAGTAATATGCAGATTGTCCGGTGGGAGTTTGACCAGTTGGGAATTAGACATGCACTGACCACCAGGGGGCAGCATGGAACATGAGGGGTGTTGGCAGTGGAGCTGCTGCCAGCCCCGATGGGACCTGAGAAAAGTGGGACTGCAGCGGGATGGTGG
Source organism: Murina feae (assembly GCA_004026665.1). NCBI lineage: Eukaryota > Metazoa > Chordata > Mammalia > Chiroptera > Vespertilionidae > Murina > Murina feae. Next base: position 20,134 of record PVJC01029967.1, on the reverse strand, counting down.
AGCAGGTGAGTGGGCAGCGCCAGGCCAATGTGGGTGCAAAGGGAGGCCCCAGCTGGCAGCTGCTAGGGACCCCACTTGTGCACGAATTTTGTGCACTGGGCCTGTAGTTTTAAAAATAAAACACAGTTCATTGTTGTGTAATACACTGATTGAGCATTAAATGCTCAGCTTTGACTGAGATTCTTTGAAGCTCTGCCTCAATGAGGTAAAACTAGTTTTTTTTTTTAATTTAATTTTTCCATCACCTTTTATTCCCTCTATGCCCTCTACCACCTCCACCCATGCCCCTCAACCCTCTCAATCACCATGCTGTTGTCCATACCCATGAGTTTTCTCTGTTTTTCTTTTTTGCTCAATCCTTCCACCCACTACCCTCCCACCCCTACTCCTAGAGCTGTCTGCCAGCTCTCTAATTAGCTTAGCAGGTCAAATTTTAATATATAAATGGACCTTTTAAGAAAAATGAGAACATTTGTTTTATTATTAGGAACTGAGTGTTCTTTTTATAATCTTTTCTATGTCACTTATTTTTGTAGTTAACTTTTTAGAAATCTTGTATAGTATAAAGGTAGAATTCATCTATAAATTATATCTAAATTATTGGAGACTGTGATGAACAGATGAAGGTAGTGAGATTGTCTCTTAGGGGGAAATATGATAACTACAATCTAATATGGGAAAGAAATTCACATGTGGGTTTGTGCCATTTCTCCCACATGGGAGGGTGAAAGGAAAAAGCTTTGTAAATTTGTTTTCTGTGTAAAACTGTCCACAGAGGAACCGTAACATATTTGAAGTGCAAGTGTCTGTTGCCAACACTTTGGTAACAGGTACATGATAATTTCTATGTATTACTGAGGTATGTCTTCCTAATGATTTACACCTTGGTAATTGCCACACTGGCTTTGTGCTTGGGAAGGAGAGGGAGGAAACAGAAAGCCTGCATGACAAATATCACCTATAGAAAATGAGTATGAACCCCCCTTCCACAGTTGGATCTTACCTAATAAAAAAGACAACACACATACAAAAAATAAACAATAAACATGAGTTACAGTTCAGACCATGCGCAATGATGGCAAACCAATCCTCATGCAATAGCAAAAGTAACAAATAAGATTAATGGTGGTAGCTTTACAATCTATATTTGATTTTAGCAGTGGGAGTTCCATTTGTTAGAAATCACCAACATTTTGGAGAAAGCACTAGAATAAATAAAGGTCATTGAGAATTTTCTTCTCTGACCCACACTATTGATTCAGCTGAATTTCATGGACTCTGCAGTTCCTAAAGCTACAGAGGGATTTCTGGGCAATTGAATTTGTCCTATTAGTTCAATTGCATTTTTGAAAGGGGAAATTATATTTAATCCCTTTAGAGTAGGAGCCCAGGGTGGAATTTGGAATCCCAAATGCTGATTATTTTTAGATTCTCTTTCAATATAAAAAATTCCAGGTAAAACCACCTCCATGTACTCTCCCTCATTCTGAATCTTAGAGAAAATGTGAGGCATCCTCAGAAGTTAATTTTTGCCAACTGCAGCCTGTATCTCTTTGTACTAAAGAAGTGTTTATACTGTGTTATTTTATCACAAAAGACCTTACCACTGTCTATCGTAAGTAAAACTGAAATTCTAAAAATGATTTAAAATGTGCCTTAGTGCCACTGGAGTATAAGCAGAGCACGCTAAGTGTGCCATTTTTGGGGTGTGGACCCCTTAGATTTGTGTGATCAATTGTACCAGGCACTTTCTCTTTGCAGGAAGAAGCTTGTAAACAGAAGTGATGAGAGCAAAGACGGGCACATGTAGATTTTAAGCCTCTCCCGAAAGACCATTGCTTAAAGGGCTTTGTTTATCATAACTTCTGACAGTAGTCCAGAGAGAATTTCTACAGAATGAAGTATTTAGTGAAAAAATCATATTGGTTTATGAGATGTCCTTTGCTTGATAGAACAAACATAGGGCAGAGTGGTGAGTGCGTAAAACTCATGGAATGGTGGCCAGTTAGTTTGATTGGGAAGAGCCTGGGGCTAGAAAGTTCAAGTTATATGTATGGAAGTATGGCTATTTGGAGGGAAGGAGGGAAAGAAGTGAATGCCACTGATACAAAAGAGAGCTGGTGAAATATGTGGGAAGACATATCCTAACACCCGTGACTCCTCTGGAAGTCACTCTCCAACCCCAAAGTTTTCAGTGGCTGCCATACCAGATAATGGAATCCCTTCAAAGCCTCCTGCACTGTGGATATCTGTGCTATCTAACCAGCAGCCCTCTTCCTGCGCACCTCTGTTTATAGCAGTCCACTAGCCACTGTCCCCCTCCCTCAGTCCATGTACTCTCCATCTCCTATGGGTAGCCAAAGCCATAACTTTCTCATAAAAAGGTCTTTGACCACCGCATGTCAATATACGTGTTCCCTTTCTACTTGCCATCCATTGAATTCTTACTTCTCCTTATATATTTTTTATGCGTGTCATCTTCTCCAGTTGGATATGAGGCTTTTCTGCAAAAAAGCACCATGTGGTATTTATTTTGTGTCTTCCTTTGATCATACCCTGCACGGTGCCTTGTTGTCCAGCACAAACTCTCTGTTTGCCAACATGGGTCATTGGAGACCTTCATCATAGAGTTGGTTTTGGATGTTCAACATGACCCAGAGCACAGTAGGCCCGTCACCTTTGCAACAGAGAGGCCCTTCTGGGTAGAACCCTGTCCAGGCTCAGGTGTGGAGAGGCTGTTGTCCTGTGCTGTGGAGCACAGGTGTCCTGTCTGCATTTGAAATCCTCCAAGAGTCTCAGAACTCAGCTCTGGCTGCACACAGCCTCCTGCAGAGCCCAGCAGGAGCAGCGGGGCAGAGAGTGCTGGCGTGTCTCTGCAGGTCCCGGGTTCGGGGTGATTAAAGCAGAGTGCTTCTGTAATTGCAGCTCCGTGGGAAAGCTCCCCATGTCACCTTCCTGTCCGCTGACCCAGCTTCCTGCTGTGCAGCCTGGGGCTGTGCTAGTAATCCTCTACAGGACTACAGGGACAGCTGGAGTTCCTTTGATTCATCTGCCCTTGTTCCTCCAGTTTATCTGTGTTTCCATGGGAAGGTGGTGATACATATCAGAGGAGTCTCCAGGTGAGCCCAGAGAAATTGTTTATAACATGTGGGCACTGCCGGATCACGGGGACATTGCAGGGCACTTGTCTGAAGGGTTCCACAGAAGGGTCGTATCCACACCTTTTTATGGGCTCTTCTGAGTCTCTCCATTGGCTTCGAGCTTTCAATTAAACTTCTCTTTCCTCCTGAGGGAAGTTGTCCATTTCTAGGACATATACTTTATTTCTGTTTCCTTTTTTATGAGGTTCATCCTTTATCTCTCACCATATTGCAGACAGTCCAGGGTCATCCAGGGCTTTGGAGCTATTGTGTTATGCTTTCGAGAACTCCTTGTGTAACATTTGGTGGCCAGTGATTGTGTGATTAGGAACCATGGGCACTGCTATCTCATCACTCAGCTCATTCCTTTCTCCCCCAAACCTTTAGTGTTTTTCAAATCTCAGCTGTGAAGACAGACATGCTGGCTTTCTAACTCCTATTCCCTTATTTCCTTGCCTATAGTGTCTTGTGACATAGCTTTTCCTACAAGGGCATGCACATGTGGTTCTTAAATATATCTCCTTTCTAGATGAGTGCCATTTTCTGCCAAAACAGGAAATTTTACCTTGTGACTCCACTTTCCAACTGGGTCTCAACCCTCCAATTCTCTTGCAGTACTTCCCTGGAACATCCAGTGTCCCACTGCTTTCCTGAAAAGGATTTCAGGAAATCAGCTCACTTCTGAAACGGAAGGCAAGCTCTCCGTCACCTGTCAGATTGGAAAGGCCTTGTGATACTTCATTTGGAGCAGAGGCTCCTGTCCCCTGGAATCAATAGTCAAGTCCTGGATGTGTTGTTTGCCCCAGGTTGTTGTGCCTCCCAATCCCTGTGACTCGGGTTACTGTTTGGCCTTTCTGTTTGAGACTGACTCCTGCCTGTGCCCTTAACTACAAGTTAAGTTGGTATACAGAGGTGTACACACTCCAGTTTGTCCCATATCTAAGACCCAGCCCCACCCGCTGAGCTTATGCATTCAAATGTCTCCTGCTAAAAGTGGGAAGCATCCTCTCTCAACTACCGTGCACAGCCTCTGTGGTTCTGGCTGCACCAGCCTCATTCTTGCCCAATGTCTGGTTCTCACCTTTCCTGGAAAGTCCTGTGACAACCCAGGATGGTGGCTATATCATCAGTCCCTTGGTTTTTGAACTCATTCCACTACATTGGCTAGTGGAAGCTTTAGAGAGAGCTGAATAAAACCCTGGGTATTTCTGTTTTACACCTTACCTGTAAAAGTGTTGTTAGATGGCAGGGTGCTGTGGAAGGACAGGTGAAGAACGGAATGGAACATCATACCTTGGAGTTGTCATGGTGGGCTGGGGAATTCCTGTGATGGTCCTAGTCAGATTACTTTCTCATTGGGCTTCACTTGCACCCCCAAAAAAGTAAAAAAGCCCCTGGTTGTATCAGGTTGCAGGTGTGCAAGTGCTCCAGCAGGTGTCCCTGATTATTGGGAAAACCCTAGAAAGGGTAGAAGAAAATTTTCTAGTCTTATTTTTAGAGCTGCCTCCATGTGAAGGAGAATAACTTTTGATTGCCTGTATCACTGATTGGGGAAATGGGAGTGATAACATTAGTGCTGTAGTGTCTGGAGCTGAGTAAGGAATAGAAGTCATCTAATTCCACCTGCTCATTTAACGGAAATAGCGGAAGCCGAGGGTGACTTGCATGTCCTGCGAAGGTCACAAAGCTACTGGGTAAGGGCACTTGACACCCTCTTTAGTGTCTTTCCCATTTGCTACGACACTATCCCAATTGTTTAATTACATTTCATGCTTATTTCCGACCAACCCCATGAGTCAGTTTACGTACCCCCAAGTGGGAGATCCTAACATCATCTTCACCCTTCCTCTTTACACTCCGTCAGTATAAAGAGCCCGCTGAGCCTGATGGGTTCTGCCATCCCAGATTGATCATTATATGAGCTATTCTTTTCATTATCTTTGTGCGCTTCATACTTGGCACTGTGTCTGCGTGACCCTTCCCCAGACTAATTGCAGTAGAGTTCCCCATGGGTTTGCCTGACTTTCTGGGTATCTTGCCCTACAATCCTACTGCCAGATTCACCTGCCAAACATATGGCTGCATTCCTATTTATCTTCTGCGTTCCCTGTCATCTGAGTGCCCCTTGTTGTCTTAGAATCTCTCTCTGATCCCACGTTAAGATAACCAGTGACTTAATGAGGACAAAGGAAAAACTACATCTCACATTTATACAAAAGCTCCTGTGTGGAGTCACAAAAGGAATATTGAGACTTCATCATTTTTAGCTTTTCATTGTCTGTTAGCCTAAACAAATGTACACTTTAGCATAAAGGCTGCCTCTGTAATATATATTTACACATATATATAATCTTGAATACATTTACATATATAACATCAATATGTATTAATATACTTGAATATATTATGGGGCACATATGTTACTATATGAACTCTCCATTATGTTTAAAATAATGATGTTGCTTTATAAGGCATGATCTTTTATTTAGGGGAATGACAAAAGCTTTTTGTGAGGAATACCCTTTCAGGATTACTCGGGGATCATTTTTATTAATATTGATTATAACATTGTAACAATGGTATAAATGCCTTAACACTATTGTGAATTATCATGCCTTTTTATTAAAAAACCAAATTGAAAGTGACACTTATTTGAATTTGATCTTATAAAGCAGAGGAAACAAAAAGTTTGCTGTAGAATTACAAATTAGATGAAGTAAAAGTCAGGATCATATAGACTTGGGATTGATATCTACTGATAATTATATCAATATATTAATCTGTGTAAATTACTAAAACCAACAGTATGTATGTCATAGTTATAGTTCTTCTGTTCAATCAAGAGCAGTTTTCATGTCAACTTTAAAGAGAAATAAGGTAGCCATGAGGTGATTTGTCTAAGATCACATTTTCCATGATCCTGTTTGTCATTTTCTTGCTCTAGGTGTTACCTTTTAATCAACTGAAAAATGTTTACTGGATAATAAGAAGGAAGATACTGTGTTAAACTCTGTGGAGAAAAAGACAAAGGTGTGTGTGTGTGCACATTAAAATATTCAGCCAGGAAGAATAATGATCTAGTTAAATATACAAGGTAGTCAAATTAGTATGCTAATCAGTGTAAAAATCAGCTTCTGAATTGTTCCAAATGAGTGGAGAAGAAAACTCCTAGGATTTAGAATGAGATTTGTGTGGGTTTACTGGGGTGGCCGTGAAATATTTTTACGGAGCAAATGACACTTAAATTCTGCCTTTAGAGTCCAAATAATTTATCTTGTTCTCTTTACCTTGGCTGATTCCAGGGCCCTGCCTCCTAGGTGATTTATAAGTACAGACTTTCCCATTGGAGAGGATGCTGGGTCTGCTAACAGGTCCCTCCCAGCCATGACATCACACTAGCCCCTCCCTCAGTGATCCAACCTTGGAGAGCTCCTCTTACCAGCTCTGCTACCAAATCTTCTGAAGGACTTAGCAATGTGTGTTTTAACTGTTGTTATTTAGAGTGAATAATTTAAATTTAATTCAAGAGAAGATGATCTATATTCTTTCAAGTTTCATTAAATCGTCATGAGCATGCCGTGTCTCATGCATCTCTCTTTTTCCAGTCTGAAGCCCATAGTTTCCATAGCACTTATTACATTTTTTTTTGTCCTGCCAAGCCACTATGCTAGCATGAAATATTGAAGTTTTGCTCCCGTGATTCTAGCCTAAAGCTTTATCACAACACATAATAGTCGCCCTGTGCTTTGTACACCTGCTTGGGCTTGATTTAACAGAGCCGGGGCTTCCTTTCCCCTTCCTGCTTTCCTGTCACCAGTTTCTGCTGCTTTTGTTCTGTGCCAGCGTTTTCATTTTGTATTAAATCTTCATTAACCTGAAAGGTGAGTGGATGCAGTGCAGCCACACTGCCAGGATCACATGTTTGAAGGTTGCATGTGATATCAAAGTGAGTGTAGCGGAGGTTCAAAAGAATTCATTTGTCTTTTGGGGTTTTAAAATAGCTTTGTGATTATGGATTATTTCAGTGCAAATACACTTTTCAGTAACAAGTGCCTGAAAATCTTGACACAAGAGCCCCAACATAAAGAAATCTCAAATAACCTTGAGGACTTCCTCACAGCTCTGCACAGAGGGAGATAACATCTGTCAAGGTGAAATGAAAGGCATCTGGAAGCCAGGAGGAGGAGGTTCTGTGTTTTCCCTTCAGCAGTTGATGACATTCTTTGATATGTAACTTGGGCCAGACAACTGTATCTCTGACTCTCCTTTAAGTGTCTGTGATGCCCTTAAACAGAAAAGCAAAGAGCACTGGGGAGACTTTCAGAATTGCCTTAAGTCACCTTTGCTACACGAAAACTGAACCCTTCAGCGTCCTTAGCCTGCACAATTAGGAAGAGAAGGTCCTTTTTATTTTTTTTATTTAAAAAATAAAGAATTTTTTTGTTTTGTTTTTTGCTAATTTGGGATTTTATGGACATATTATTTATTTAAAAAAACACAGTTTTTTATTCACCTTAGAATTTATTGGGTAAATTATTTTGTCTTTTGTATTGTCTTGAGGCTGAGCTTTCATATTTCATCCATAATAAACTCCAGCAGATGAGTAAGAACTGCAAAGGAGGTGTTTGCTTTGTCGTCTGATTGAGACTGTGTCTGCACTCGTTTCCCACTGCCACCTCCCCAGGAGGACATGAGTCCCTGCAGCCTCCGCAGTCCTTGCTTATAGAGCCCAGTGTGCTGGGAGGTTGTGAGTGTCCCTGGGTGGAGACCATGGCTCTGGTGCTTCTGTGAAAGCTTGTCTTGTCCTACTCGGTTTGGCTCAGTAGAGAGTGTCGGTCCATGGACTGAAGGATCCTGGTTTTGGATCTGGTCAAGGGCATTACCTCAGTTGCAGGCTCGATTCCTGTCTCTGGTCAGATAAAAGTACATGCGTACCCTAACCAGTTTGGCTCAGTGGATAGAGAGTCGGCCTGCAGACTGAAAGGTCCCAGGTTTGATTCCGATCAAGGGCATGTACCTTGGTTGTGGGTACATCCCCAGTAGGAAGTGTGCAGGAGGCAGCTAATCAATGTTTCTCTCTCATCGATGTTTCTAACTCTCTATCTAACCCTTCATCTCTGTAAAAAAATCTCTGTAAAAAAAAAAATATATATATATATTTAAAGAGTGCATGCATGAGGTAGCCAATAGTTGTGTCTCTCTCACATGATGTTTCTCTGTCTGTGTCTCCCCTCCCTTCTACTCTCTCTAAAATCAAGGAGAACAATGTCCTTGGTTAAGAATTAACAATAAGAAAAGAAAAGAAAGTTTGTATCTCACTTTTATAGCCTTTATCATAATCACTTCTCTAATGTATGGCTATCACTGACATTTTGTTAATACCTTCCTCATCTACTTTTTATTGAATGCACCAGGAATACTATGCTATAAGACTGCACAGGCTCTGTCAGCTTCAGGTATTGGATGGGACCGGGCTTCAAATACTCCCTGCTGGGAAGTAGAAGAGAATAACATGCATTTAGCGATGATTTAACAGGCCATAGCAACTTAAAGAACTCTTTCATATCAATGACCACATTTAAGCAATTTAACAAGAGGTCAGTTTATTATCTTCCTGATTTTATGGACGAAGGAACATCATCACAGTGACATGAAGCAGTTTGTCCAGCAGCCTGCCACCGGTAAAACTAGAGTTCTGGCAGAAACCCGTGCCTTTTATTTTAGGGCCAGTGTTACTCTTACTAATCTGTGGCATTTCCTGCAACACCTGTCACAAACAAGTGTCTTAGTTAAATATCCTTGTTAAGGGTTAGGAATACATATTACAGTAATTGGATCACGCCTGGAGGAGCCCACAGTCCCATGGAGGGAATGAATATTATAAGGCAAGTTGAGAAGTGCTATTAGAATTAGATAATTATACATCCATTCCTTTAAGTTCATATAGGAAAAACTGACTGGTGTTGTCTGAGAGGTTTTTGAAGATGTTTCCATAGAGGTTCAAAAGACAGACAAGCATTCTAAGCTTATTTTAGGTGGGGGACAACGTGGAAACAACATAGCCTGTGGATGAGTGTGGTCTGTGGTTGAGCACAGGAAGAAATAGTAGAAACTGAGTCTAAGCAGGTGTAAGGTGACCAGACGTCCCGCTTTTGGCGGGACAGTCCCGATTTTTAACAATTTGTCCCGCATCCCGTGGCATTTTTAAAAAGTCCCGATTTTTGGAAAGAATGCACGACAAGCTAGGGAACGGCAGGAGAACGGGAAGGGAATAGATGGTTTTCGGCGGCCAAGCGATCAATGATGTCCCGCTTTACCAATGTTAAAATCTGGTCACCTTAAGCAGGTGGGATTTAAAATAAATTCTAGATTGAAAGCTTAGCCTCCAGGCTTGTTTTGTAGTTGAAATGTCCTCAGTTTCTTAATAAAGCTAAGTCCATTACACACACGTGTGTGACAGCAGTAAAAAAAAAAACCCACAACTATAATTAGAAAACCATGGCCCTAGAAACTGATGGGGATATTTATAAAGCAACTCTATTTTCCACAGTGTTGAGAAGAGGTTGTGCACATAGAATAGGGCTCATTGAAGGCTTGGTTTGACTCATGGAATGGGCTGTAAATGTGGGGGCATCCATATGTAGACATTCAAAGACGCCTTGCCTTATGTCCCATTTTCTCTCTTCTTTTTCCTGTTTGAAGTGGAAATAGTTTTTATCTTTCAGATCCATGCTGATAGAGTCAACCTTCTGGTGTTAATGCCCATTTATTTGGCGGAACTTTGCTTTCAAATGACTCTTGCTTTTTCCCTTAAGCGCTTTGGCTGCCTAATGAAATGCAGGCCTCTTAATCAAAGTTACAGATGGTGGCAGTTGCACAAACCCTAACTGGGACAAAGAGAAGAAAGAGGTGAGCAATTGACCCACATTTAGAGAGTGTGCTAATTAATTAGCAAGTAAAAGTTGCAGTTTATTTCTTTCTTATTTCTTAACTTGACAGGCCCAGTGCAGGTATTTGCCTCCCCACAAGGAAGGTTTATTTCCCTACCAGAGATGAGGCCCTGGAGGCTGGTATGACTGAAGGTTTCCATTTCTAGGTTTGTTGAGTTCACAGCGGTGTGGCCACCCTGTGAGTGTGACACTGCAAAGTGTGGGATTGCGCTTTGAATCTGCAAGAATGGGCAGTGTATTAGAGGGAGCTCTTAGGGACACCTTGAAGCCGAGGTGGTGAACAAAATCAAGATCTTCCCCACCATGCATTGAAGTGGTATTGTGAGAATGCCATGTAAAGTCCAAGGCAAGCTTGGCGAGAAGCCACTGCTCACAGCACCCTGCATCCTTAGTGAAAATCTTAGAGCTTTGCTACAGCTGAGGAATCATGGAAATTAAGATGAGAAAGGTCTATTCTGTCCCATCCACCTCTCCCCTCTCCGCCAGCCAGGAGATTGTTTGTGACTGTTGAGTCTCCAGTTCTTTGTCCAGTCCACTTTTAAATGAAGCAAGTGATAAGATATTGATCTCTCCCGGTGCTGAACTTCTTTTGATTTGTTCACGCTGTCATACTGCACACAAACTTGTGTAGCTCCTTGTTAAAATTCTTACACCACCTGAAACCTCCATGCCACCAATTTTTCAACAGGGCTGGTTACTCTGATAGACGGGGTCACACTAGTCACTTGTGTTCACATCCTTCCGCCTTCCTCTTCTCATCAAAGACAATAGTAGCCACCCTTGTCAGATTTATGTCGATATTTAGCTAAAATAAAAGGACTATGTTCTTTATAGCTGAAATTTTTTCTTATGTTTTCCAATAATTTCTAGCACCTCTAACCATATGCAGGCAGTAATGCAGTATGTGATTGTAGTAGATTGTTTCAGTTTCACTACTGTTTAAGATGCTGTTATGTAGTTGGTTTATTTTATTCATTTATTCCTCAGGCATGTCTTGTAGCATAGAACAACTGTTCTGTGTACTCAGAATGATAAAGGAGATAATTCTCTATTTGAAATGTCAATACTCATTCCTAATTTGATTTTTTTTTTACTCAGTTTTTCTCTTTTTTTTTCTCCAGTAAAATTTTCTAAGGGGAAGAAGAAAATAAAGTCAGCTGTCACCGATTTTTCAAGCCATTTAACCCAAACTCTGTAAGAGCATTATGTGCTCATGTTTAAAGATGGACTTTCTAATAAGGAGTTACTAAAATGGTTAGCTAAGAGCAGAATATGGTATATCGTTCATTAGAGGGACACACACATGCAGGCATGCACACACACACTCTACGATTTAAATAAGGAAATCACTCAGCCCCAAGAGCGTAGAAATCAATTGCTTAGGTTCTTAACCACAGCACCTCATTGTTTGTTAACTGGAAGATTGAGCCATTTCTTCTGTTAATTATTTTTTTTGTGAAAGGAGAGGAGATCCAGTGCTGTGAAAGGGAAATCGACGGAGAGCCTAAACAGTGTTTAGGTTATACTTTTAGAACTGTTGCTCTGTTGTTAAACAAACTTCGTCTGCAAAGAATCTCTGACCTATGAAAAATTATTCGGATTCCCCCATTTATCTTTTTGAGCAGTAAAGGAAATATAATTGAGGAAATGGCATTGAAGAGTACCCTGGGTTATTTGTTATCAAACATGGCATGAGGTTTGCCACATTAAATTTAAACATAAGTGGCTGAGTCTGTGACTGTGGGAAAGGGACATTTGGAGTTTACCTTTTCTTTCAAAGCTCTAATAGAAAATGATACAGGCAGGGATAACCATTTTATTTTCTTTTAAAACTGAAACTCTGGAAGTGACGATGAGTGCGAGTCTAAGACTGAAAGTGACTTTTGAAATGTGATTATTGTAATTCGCAAATGATGCTTGGTGAGAAGGAATATCGACCTGAGCAGCAGCATCCCCATCACCAAGGCACTGGTTAGAGATGCAGATTCTCAGGCCCGTCAAGGCAGTCTAAAATAAGAGAACCTGAGGCCTAAGCACTTTTCATTGATAAACCCTTCCTTCTCTAGACTCCAAATTGCCTCCTACACCTGCTGAAAATACATCTCTTTGTTTGCTAATGCCACAAAGTTCTTTAACATTGAATAAATGCTTTTAGTACATAAAAGTTAGTAGAGAGACAAATAGAATTGTGATCCAGAGGAAGGACCTGACTCTCTGTATTGGAATCCTAGCAAGGCCCCTTCCTAGGTGTTCCCAAGGACAACTTCCTTAAGATCTTTGATCTTCATTGTTTTTATGGGTAGAATAGGATGATGCAGTGATCAATACATTACCCATCCCACTAGGTTTTGTGAGTACATACATTTAACGACAGTGCCTGGGACCTAGTAAGTATGAAATAAAAATACCTATTATTTTAATTATGACTGACAAAAATAACTTTGGAAGAGGTCATCTTTGTATTTAGCAGTATAATATTGAATAAATGAATGCTATCAGGTTCTTTCCTAAAAGCAGCCTTTGATTGGATAAGCAGTAAGAAGGTATATAATATCAGATTTCCAAAAAAGGAGGGCATAATCATTGAGGAAAGGGTCAAGAATAAGTAACAAATAATACCAAAGAGGAATTTCCTCAAGTCCTCATCAGTAAACAGCTTTCTGTTAAGCAGGGTGATTTTAAAATGGAAGCAGCCTAAGTGCCCATCCGCAGATGAGTGGATTGGAAAACTGTGGTACATCTAGACAATGGAATACTATGCTGCTGTAAAAAAGAAGGAATTCTTAACATTTGCAGTAGCATAGATGAAACTGGAGAGCATTATGCTAAGTGAAATAAGCCAGTCAGAGAAAGATAAATACCACATGATCTCACTTATTTATGGATAATAAAGACCATTATAAATTGATGAACATAAACAGATACAGAGGCAGAACAGCATTGAACAGACTGTCAACCTATAGCGGGAAGGCTCAGGAGGGTTGGGGGGGAGTTAAGAGATCAACTGAAAGACTTGTATGCATGCATATAAGCATAATCAATGGACACAAGACACTGGGGGGTAGGCAAGGAGGGGGGAAGGTCAAGGGGAAAAATGGAGACTTAACACTTTTTCTAATACTTTAAGCAATAAAACAAAATTAAAAAAATGAAAATAAAAATAAAATGGAAGCCAATCCAGGGAGCTTTACATCGGCTCCTTTTCCCTAAGGTGCTGAGCACCGAGTCTTTGGTCCACCATCCTTTGGTGCATGTTCAACCTGTAGTCCTGAAGGCAGAGGGTTTCCTGTTCTCACAGCTTCAACGGTTTAAATCAGAGTCTTGCAATAGCCATCCAAACCAAAGCATTTAAAGTCAAATAGTCACTGGCAAGTGTATGCCATAACTATGGTGATTTGATAGGGATTAGTGCCAATATCAATGTACAGGTAAGTTTTTAGTCAATTCAATTAAATGCAAACATTCCTTATGTGTCCTCCCCGGGCTCAGAGCTATAGATGTAAAGATGTATGAAAACTAGCCCATGTTATCAAGGTTCTAACATGCTATTTTCCTAAATGGCTGTTCTTTTTTGGTGGTGTGTCTGATTTTAAAATTGCAAGGTACTTATTTGTTCCAGAATGTATTTGAATTAATTATTCACTGACATAAAAGTTTGGCATTGATAAGAGAGTCAACATTTAGAAATAAAAATTACTGCTCTTATGTTGAAAGCATAAGATGTTCCAGCTCAGTAAACATGAGTAAGACTTTCTTTTTTTCAGGAGACTTCAGCATCCTTGCAGTAAATGAAGTGGTTCCTCACCCCGAATCCCTTCAGAGTTTATTGTGGTTACTTTGTATGTTTCTTTCATGAACTTCAGAGCTGACAAACAGACTGACCAACATTTTTGGGTATGTGTGAGTAGTTAGTTTTTTAACTGGTTGGGAATAAGATTCCTTAAACATTTATCTGTGATTTGCCATACCTTCTACATGTCAGAACCATCTATGGAATTTTCTTTAAAAATGTAGATGCTTGGGCCTTGGCTGGTATGGCTCAGTTGGTTGAATGTTGTCCCATGCACAGAGAGGTCTCAGATTCGATTCCCAGTCAGGGCACATGCCCAGGTTGGGAGCTTGATCCCTTTCCCTTTCTGTTTCTCTAAAATCAATAAAAATTACACACACACACACACACACACACACACACACACACACACACACACTAGAGGCCTGGTGCATGAGTTTGTGCATGGGTGGGGTCCCTCAGCATGACTGATGATGGGGGCCGAACAAGTTCCTATCAAGGCCATTCCTATCAAGGCCATTCGAGGCCAGCTGACTGGTGGTTGGGGGGTGGTGGGCGTGCAGCTAGTGGAGAGGAGGGATCATGGGAGGTTGGCTGGCTGCGAGAGGTTGGCTATGGGTGTGCACTGACCACCAGGGGGCAGGCAGCTCCTGTGTTGAGCATCTGCCCCCTGTTGGTCAGTGTGCATCATAGTTACCAGCTGGTCATCCAGTTGTCTGGTTGTAACAGTCACTTAGACTTTTATACATACAGACTAGTGGCCCTGTGCATGAAATTTGTGCACTGGTACGGGGGGGGTCCCTCATCCTGAGCCCTCTGAGTCCTCTAACATTCTGGGACTCCTTGGGGGATGACAGCCTGCTGGCTTAGGCCCAATCTCCCTGACAGTCGGACATCCCTCTCACAACCCATGATCCCTTGCTCCTTACCACCCGCTTGCTCGCTGCTCCTTACCACTTGGCTTGCTGCTCCTTAGTGCTGCCATGGAGGTGGAAGAGGCTCCCATCACCACTACTGCATTCGTCAGCCATGAGCCTGGCTTCGGGCTGAGCTTCGCTCCCCCTGTGGGAGTACACTGACCACCAGGTGGCAGCTCCTGCATTGAATGTCTGCCCCCTGGTGGTCAGTGTGCATCATAGCAACTGGTCATTCTGCCATAATGGTCGCTTAGGCTTTTACTATATAGATAGGTAATCTGGATCTATTGCTGGAGATTTTGACTTTGTAGGTCATGTTCTGTCCTCATGTCTAATGCACAGCTGTGATTGAGAAACACTAAATTATTCTTGATTTCTACTACTTATGGCATTTTTAAGCTGTAAGAGAAAAAAAAAAAAGCTTGGCCATTGCTCTCAAATTTTAATATCCATACAAATAATCTACTCATTTC
The DNA here is from genome assembly GCA_004026665.1 of Murina feae. Taxonomy (NCBI): domain Eukaryota; kingdom Metazoa; phylum Chordata; class Mammalia; order Chiroptera; family Vespertilionidae; genus Murina; species Murina feae. The sequence continues at coordinate 4,864 of PVJC01029967.1, read as the reverse complement.
TTTACAGTAGACTAGACCTAGGGCTCTGCATTTTTAAGATGTTCAAGGTCATGCAGATGTTGAGGGTGCTCAGCCCAAACTTAGAGTAATAAAGAATTAGCTCATGATCTTAGCTCTTGGAAGACAGGACCATACATGATGGTAATTATGATAATGCTGGTACCCACTGTCTAATCTGCAAAAACTCTCACATTCTTCCCCCTTTCTATTTTATAACAACAGAAAAAATTACAGCTTGTGAAATAATTTCCCTTTTCTTTCTTTACATGACTAAATATATATTACCAGGACTGAAAACTACTTTGCAGTATAGAAAGGATTTTGCAACCACAGTTCACCTCCTTAATGGAATTCCAGAAGTTAATGTTCTGACTGATAAAAAAGTCAGTCTTGTGGGGCAATGTATGGAAGCAATGAGAAGTTAAAGGAAATGAGCAAGAATATCTATGTGGATATCCAGACACAATTATATCTACATAATTATAATTATCATTGTCTGTTAAGGGGCCTTGTTATGCAGACCTGTTTAGAGCATTAACTTAAAATAGGTTTGAAAAGCTCTTAGAATGGAGAACACACAATACAATATATAGATGATTTATTATAGAATTGTACATCTGAAACCTATATAATTTTATTGATCAATGTCACCCCAACAAATTCAATTAAAAAAAAAAGCCTAGATACAATAATCCTCAATAATTAGCAGTGATTGCCTTCATTATTACTGATGGTGTTAATGTTATCTTCAGTGATGGCAATGCTAATCCTATCTAATAAAAGGATAATATGCAAATAAACCATTACTCTGTCACAAAGATGGCAGTGCTACAGACACAAGATGGTGGTGCTCAGTCCTCTCAGCCTTTCTGGAGTCCCCCAGTCCTGGGGGCATGCGGCCACTGAGAGCTGGAAGCGTGAGTGGACTGGTGGAATGCTTGCTTCGTCACCAGGCCCCGCAGAGAGCTACTGGTGCACAGATTCATGCGCAGGGCTACAAGTCTACATAATAAATGTCTAAGCAACTGTTATGGCAAAACGACCAGAACAACCGGTTGCTATGATGTGCACTGACCACAGGGGGAAGACACTCAATGTCGGAATGAAGGAGCTGCCCCTTGGTGGTCAATGCACTCCCACAGAGGGAGCGCTGCTCAGCCAGTAACGGGACCCATGGCTGGCAAGCACAGCAGTGGTGGCGGGAACCTCTCCTGCCTCTGTGGCAGTGCTCAGGAGCAGCAAGCTGAGTGGTGAGAAGCCTGCTGCTAAGGAGCAGTGAGCCAAGCAGCAAGGAGCAAGGGATCCCAGATTACAAGAAGGATGCCCAACTGTCAGCTTAAGCCTGACCCTTGGGGGATTGGGCCTAAGCCAGCAGTTGGACATCCCCCGAGGGGTCCTGGACTGCAAGAGGGTGCAGGCCAGGCTGAGGGACCCCCTCCCCCTGACTGCACAGATTTGTGCACCAGGCCTCTAGTTTTTCATAAGATTCTTTTAAAAGAACTTTCTCAGTGTTGGTTACAGTATAAGAAAAAGTAATTCTGAAGAGAGAATTTTGAAAATCAACATCTTTAAGGGATAGGATTAAATGAAATATGAAAACTTTTTTTTAAAAGCAAAAATACCTTTTTTGTTATATAAACACCAAAAAGAAATATTTTCCTGTTCATTGATAACACTTGGTAATTTCATTAATCCTAGCAAAGTCTCTCTAAATTTACTGATGCGTGGATTCATTTTCAAATATCTCATTAATTCCTCTCTCTGGATTAAATGCTCCTATTCACTAGTGAAAACCTGGTTCCAACCGACAGATGTAATTTGGATGTAATGGATTATAACTCTTCTTCATTGTCATGTGAACTGCTTGAACTAATGTACCAGTCTACTATCCTTACAGTTTGAAAAGAGTTAAAAAAAAATCACCAAAAAGAACAAGAACCAGCACAAAAGTCCACATGTAAAAAGGCAATCGGCTTTTAGTTGCAATGTCCAAATGCTTTAAGGCAATCTGTGAACCGTTTTGTTTGTATGAAGTCAGCGTGTATGTGAGCTTATCTGTGACTAGCAGCCAGGCATGTAGTGGAGGGAATACAACTTGGGAGAGAGGCATGAAGGCTATCTTAGGCATAGATAGAACAGTCGTTTGTGATTGGACCTAATTATACTGAGGTGAAATATTTGTTCAGACTTAAGGGTGAGAAACACAAGGCTACGAAGTAAGGAAAAAAAGTCATCTTTTATATTTTCCTTGGGCAGGAGTCTTCTTCCCCATCATCACTCCTTCACTCCAGATTGAATTATTTAATTCTTTGTAGCATAACCCAAGCAAATTCTTTCTTTCTTTCCTTTTTTTTTTTTTTTTTTGAGATGGACTTATCCTAACATCATAAACAATATATCTAACATTTGGGTATATAATTTAAAGCAACAACAACAAACAAATGAAAAAAAAATGTGGTATTTAATCAATATATATTTGCTTTTCTCTAATTCTATAGCTAAAGTTTCCTTCTCAGCTTAGTCAGAATTTAAAGTATATTTTGGATTCACATGCCTTTACCTTTGAAGTTATATAATGAAATTTTCAGTTATGCCAAAGGAAGGCCTGCCCCATGTGGTGTGTGACTTCCCTCAAAATAGGAAAGAATATTGACAAGGCAAAGTAAGTTTAGCATGGCAGACTTACTGCTGTAAGAGAGAGTGCCAGCTTAAGGATTCTTGGCAGCTTTTCAAAAGGAGAAAAATGAGGACGAATATTTACAAAATCAAAAGCCTGGGTTGGTGATTTTGAGAAGAACTAGTTAGGATTAGGCAGTTTAGGGCTTGAAAACTGGTTAGCAGGGCTCGGTGGGACCAAGGTCTGGATGCAAGTGTTGGTGAGCATAGTGTCAGTCTTGTTGGTAAGTCATCCATTCTATCTAGTGTATAGTCTTATCTTCCAGAATCAAAATACAGATATTTGTTTTTTTGCCTCTTTAGAACAGGAATTGGAGAATGTGATGGTTCAGTTCTCCAAGTTGGTGGAGAAATGATATGTATTATTTTCCTATTCCTGCCATAACAAGTTGCCACAATCTTAGTGGCTGAAAACAATACTGCTTTATTATTTCACAATTCTTTAGGTAAGAATTCCAGCATGGGTCTCTCTGGGCTCAACTCAAGGTGTTGATAGGGCCATATTCCTATCTGGAGACTCGCTAAGGAAAATCCTGTTTCTTTCCTGCTTTTATTTTTTAAGGGAAAGGGGTTTTGGTATTTTTAAAAAATATATATGTTTTTATTGATTTCAAGGGGGAAGGGAGAGGGAGAGATAGAAATATCAGTGATGAGAGAGAGTCACTGATTGGACTGCCTCCTGCGCGCCCCACACTAGGGATCAAGCCTGCAACCAGGAATGTGCCCTGACCAGGAATCTAATGATGATATCCTGGTTCATAGGTCAGTGTCAACCACGGAGCCATGCTGGCTGGGATTCCTTTTCCAGCTTTTAAAAGTTGCCCACACATCTTAGCTAGTGGCCCCTTTCTTTCATATTTAAGTCAACAAAGTGTATTCTCTGCTCCTTTTCTCAAAGTTGCATCTCCATGTCCTACTTTTAAGAACCTCTATTGGGTCCACTGTGACAATCCATTTCTGTCATTGCAGAGCACATCTACAAAGTCCCTTTTTCAGTCCTTTTTCCCCTGAAAGATAAGATATCGAAGACATCTTTTGGGGAGAGGTAGAGTCACTATTTGACCTACCACCTGGGAGATAGAATCCACAGAAATTGGGAAAAAGAACACCTGATCTTCTTGCAGCCTTTGGCTACCAAAATGACCTCATGGTGCAGATCATTCTTTGGTTTTATTAATCAGTTAGCATTTATGTTAATAAAAGAAAGGAACTGTATGGCTTCTACTTCTTGGAATAAGGATAGATGTCAGAGGTATCTATTTGATAATACTCATACTTTGTTTTCTTTGAAAATATTTTCCATGTTTGTTTGTTTTTTAGGGAAACTATTGTGTTCTTTGTATGCTAGTTAGCCCCAAGAGGAAATGGGATGCCTGCTTTCGATGATTATGCAAATATAACTAAATGTCTGAATACCTATTCCTACTTGTTATTTTCTGTAATGTAATGACTCCCTTGACACAATACTCTTTCAAATTGTCTTTGGTGAGAAATGACTTGCATTTTGCTTTTTATATCACTCTGTCATATAGATCATTCTCAGTAATGCTTTACATAAATTAGGAATCCACCTTTCTTTCAGGCACTCTGCAGATAGTACTCAAAAGTATAGTTTTGCATAATTTGAAAAACACCAATGACGTGTACAGATTCCAGGGTCCTACCTTTATTACTGAAAACAAAAAGCAGCTCTGACAAGGGCCATTCTTTCCTTCTCTGCTTTCCATGATCATATAGCCTTTCAGCCAGGAAAGTGTTCTCACTGAAATCTCAAATCACCTTAAGACAATATCGCAGCTCCTATGTGAAGTATGGTATTTTTTGTTTGTTTGTTTTTTACAAATACGATTTTTTATTTGTCCTCATCCAGTGCCTAAATTTTGAACATATTCTGGACTGGGGGCTTATATACATCAGCCTGGTCAACTTTATTTTTTTTATTTTATTTTATTTTTTTTTTACAAGTGAAGCAAATCAGCTTTTATTTTATTTTTTTTTAATTTATTTTTATTGTTCAGATTATTACAGTTGTTCCTCTTTTTTCCCCCATAGCTCCCCTCCTCCCATTTCCCACCCCAACCTCTGACCTTGCCCCCCCCATTGTCCTCATCCATAGGTGTACAATTATTGTCCAGTCTCTTCACGCATCCCCAACACCCTTAACCCCCAAAAATTGTCAGTCCACTCC
>PVJC01029966.1:0-21507 GCA_004026665.1 Murina feae | reverse complement strand
ATGACTCTATTATCAAATGCACGTGGGGGGGGATTGTATTAGACGAAAAATAATAGAACTAATATTGCTCCACAAGGCTAAAGAAGCTTGTGGGACAAGGGGGGGGGGGGGATGAGGAGGAAAGCTGGTTCTGCAAGGAATGTTAGGCCATTAAACCAAACAAAGCCCTGTCCCCTAGTAGGTAAGGCAAGGGGCCTTGTTTTTGAGCCCTTCAGTGCCTTGGGGGGAGAGAGTATATTTGCAAATCAATGAACTCGAGGGGCACTTATAAAGCAAGGTTCTCTGATTTGGATTGGATCAATCCCAGAGTCCGTGCGTGTTATTAAAACTGTGATCTCTCCACCTCTTCAAAACGTCGCTTGGTTTTTTTGTCTTTCTGCAACAATACCAATGGGTTTGGCTCTCAACCTGGAGTTTTTATCAGTCTGGTTGCCAGGATAAGGGGTGGGCTGACCCCTCTTCCTATCCAGTTACTGAGGGCTTTTAGGGGCTATTCAGAGCTTTTTCCCCATTGTATAGCTCAAACTGAAGGCAGGGTGTATTACCTGTCTTAATACTGGCAGGGCTAGCTCTTCTGGGGAGAAATGGCCATTTGGATTTGGAAGCTTAAGAATGTTCTAATGCAGAATTCTAGCCAAGTCTCCCTGCCTTGCTTCCCTCAGCAGCCTCTCTTCAGGCACCTCAAGTCTGTGCCTTTCTCCTTGCACCAAGGTCTAGGGTGAGTGTTTTTAATAGAAAAGTCCTTTGCTCTAAGTTTAGAGATGAAAAGCAAAGACAAAACCCGATCAAAACAACAACAAAACTGTGGGTTTCTCTCCCCCAGCATTGTGCTGCTTGGACTGCCTTTTTTTTTTTCTTTTTTTAAATAAATCTTTATTGTTCAGATTATTACATATGTTCCTTTTTTTAATCCTCATAGCTCCCCTCCACCTGGTTCCCCACCCCCAACCCTGTGCCCTGACCCCCACCACTGTCTTCATCCATAGATATAAGATTTGTGTCCAATCTCTTCCCATACCCCTCACACCCCCTTCCCCCTGAGAATTGTCAGTCCATTTCCTTTCTATGCCCTTACTTCTATTCTATTCACCAGTTTATTCTGTTCATCAGATATTTCTATTGAATTAATTGTTATATTCATTTATTTATAGATATTTATTTGTTGTCACTTTGTTGTTCATAATTTTTATTTTTACCTTTTTCTTCTTCTTCCTCTTCTTAAAGAATGCCCTTCAGCATTTCAAGTAATCCTGGTTGGGTGGTGATGTACTCCTTTAGCTTTTTCTTGTCTGTGAAGCTCTTTATCTGACCTTCAATTTTACATGACAGTTTTTCGTTCTGTGGTCTTAGGCCCAGATTCCCTAGCTGCCAGCAGCCCTGTGGCCTTTCCTTTTCACAGTTGGGTGTTAATGCCTGTCACCAAGGGATGTGGCTTTGGTGGAATGCTAATTCCTCTTGGCCTGCTGGCCAGTTGTCTCTCTCAAGCTCACATCCCCTTTCCTGCCATTCTCCAGGCGTCCTCTGCCTTTCCTTGTTGTAAATTGCCTCCCCAGCTGTGTAATTTAATTCTGGGTGAATGTTCTCTGATTTAGTTGTCTTTCCAGTCTGGCCCAGGGACCAGGTGCACAACACCTCTGCCTTCGGCCACCATTTTTTTGTAACCTTCAGCAATTAGTTTCTAAATACCTGATGTAACAAACTTTTTCAGACTATAGGTAATTTGAGCATTTGTTCTAGGTTTGAAATGTTATATATGTATATGAGATTTTCCCACCTTCAGAGTGCTGAAAAACAAAATTCAAATTAATAAAATCTAATCGGGTTTATTAAATAATTTATAAGTATGGCCACATCCCATCTAGCATCAGAAGGGCCCTCCAAGGTTCTGTACAAGTGAAAGTTTTTTATAGGAAGAAGGTTGGAACAAAGGAATTATTAGCAAAAGAAAAGAAAGGATTATTTTTAGATTGGTATATCTAATTTTGGAGTAAAGATATTTATAATGCAGATTTCTTCTTTCTAGTAGGGGAGATGAAAAAGCCTCACTCAATAAATTACTAGTGCTTGATCAGGAACTTTCAGACTAGTTGTTAAAGATTATATTTCTGGCAGAGATTCAAACAATAATTAGATCAAATATTAAATCGGGTTTGGTATTATCAAACTTAGCACAAGTGATGTCATTTTGGGCTTGTTGGTTTTCTCTTTAATCAGAGCTGCTTTAAGAACTGCTAGAATAGTTGCACTCTAAGATATCAGAGGATAAACACAATTGCAGTTTATTTTTTAATCATGTAAGTCCAAACAGGTGGATATAATAAATAGACAGTTCTTTTGAAAGATGTGAAGAAACCCTAGCTCATTCCTCGTTATGTCCTTTCCATATTTAAAATGTGTATTCTATTGCTCACCTGAATGAAGACAACATAGAGAAAAAGTCCAGAGGATCATTTTAAAAAGAGTTTTAAAGGTCTGGCATAAATGTGAGGGGAGAGTTGCATTATTCTTGCCCCATAAGCTATAAGTTAGCAACATTATCACAATGGTCTGCTAAGGATACTGAACAATGTAATGCAGTTATGTATACAGAAAAGATAAAACAAGATTGAAAATACAAAAGGAGACTACTACAAATGGTAATATTTGGCTGGAATGGAAATCTATATCTATAGAGAGGAGACAATGATAACCTGGAAAAAAAGTTATGCATGGTAACTTGCATTGGTTCCTGCATTAAAAGTAAGAATGAAAGTTAAAAAAAAGGTAAAGTTTATTGAAAATTCATAGAAATATTATAGGAAATAGCACTTTTTATTACACTGATAAAACTAAGAAAATGATTATATGATGATATTAAAAATAATGACATATATTAGGCCATTTTTTACCACCTTTATAAATTTTTTCCTCAGTTAATCCTCTCAATAACTCATGAAACATCATCTAATAGTAGTAACGTTTAGTCAAATTGTTACCTGAGAGCCACCCACTGGAGTCAAAGGGGGCTCAGCCCTCCCCTCCTCACCTCTTGTCAGCTCAGAAGAAGGATTTCAGACCAGTGACAGACAGAAATGTTGAAGCAAAGCAAGCATATTTATTAAGGAAGCAAAGCAAGTGGCTTTGTTAAGAATACATTTGGCATAAAGTACAAACTGGCAACTCAGCTAGTCTAAGTGCCTCACCAGGTGGCGGTTCAAAGGTTTTATAGTTTTCCCTGTAGATTCCAAGATCTTCTTTTCTACATTATTGCAGCTTTCCCCAGAATTTATGAGAACATCTGGTGATTTTAACTTGACAAATCCCAAGACTGATGACTTCTTTGTTCAGTGGGAGAGATAGACTTCCCCTTTTTTCTCTTCCCTTTCTCCTGCCCTAGAAGCTATCTTTCCTACATAACAAAAGAAACTTAGATTTGCATAAATTATTTGTTCAGAGTTTTACAGCAATGTGGTGGACACAGGTTTGAATGCAAATATCAGGACTCCTGTGTCATTCTCTACTCTATAAATACTCTCTTTTACAGCTTAGCATTCTAAAATAATTCCAATATTTTTGTTTCATTTAATCTGTTAAAATTTCAGAGCTAATACAATAAAAATAGCTTATTTTCTATTGGCAGTATATATATTGAAAATAAGACGACCTGCGTGTTTCTTATATAATAGCTTACAGAAACAAAGCATAGAACCAGATGTTTTCTCTGCTTTGTTTTGTTCCCATGTGTATGCAGCTTTAAAACATACCTTAAAAATATGAAGTAGCAGTATGAATCCATATTAGTCTCTAGCTAGAAACCACAATTTCTAATGAAATCTTTCAACAAAATGCTGCAAGTGAGAGTGTGAAATAGAGGAAGTTATATTATACTTGACTGAAAATCATTGTTGTTATCTGGTCATTCAAAAAGTGGTGGCTGTAGAACCCTGCTATCTACTCCTTTGCCGCATGTCTCTACTCCTGTTCATCTGGTTCAGCTCTCCCAAGCCAGACTTCTAGTTGATGGATATTTTCAAACCCTAATTTCACTTTTCAGTAAGCTTCAGAAGAGCAGAACTTGATTTGATGTCTCCAATGCCTTTACTGGGTATAATGTTTGACCCCTTCTTCAGAGTCTGAAAGAAGTGAATGCAATTTAAAGGGAAAAAAAAATGAGTTCCTTAGAATTGCTTCTCATGTCTGGACATAAAACGTTGACGAATGTCACTTCCAGTTGGATTAAATTCTACTGTTACTAAACCAACTTAATTGATTATGTTCTTTTCATTTCCTCCTTCAAATCAAGATTGGTTTTGTGCTTAACATATTGTATAAATAAAAACTTAAAAACCCCAAATCAACCCAGTTTTTTAAAAGGCATTCTTTGAAAATCATATATTTTTTTATAGCAAGGTGGCTAAATTGATATCAGTCACTGGGTTTACATATAAATTTTCTATGAGAGTGCAGTGTGCCTGTACATGAAAGTGGACTATTTAAATTATTGAAGTGAAATTTATTTGTCTTTAAAGTAAGCAAATACCTTCTGACAGAATGATTTTTTTTCATCCATCACCATAAGATTACTGTGAAGATAAACTTTAGGAGTGAATTTACTTAAGATAATTCTCTATCTTTTATTCTTCAACATAGATGCCCATTAAAAAAATTTATTTGGAAACTTTGAAGTATTAGTATTAACACTCTTCCTAGGGCTGTGAGCATAGTGTGACATTGCAGAGTAGAGGATAACATGAAGAATAAGCTTTTCCTTACTAAGGCATTTGACTGTTAGCACAAAAATTAAATTAAGCTAATTACATAAAATAAAATGAGATATTATCTTTTTAATTCCCTCAAATAAAAAAGAAATTATATTGGTTAATGACAATACAAGGAACATACAAATAATTTTGAAATGGAAATCTAGAATACATTTTAATGAAGTGCACATCAATACTTGAAAAATTTCCACTTTTTGTGAAATGTAATGCAATTACAATATGTTATATTTTCGCCATTAAATAATATCATTAATTTAATTGTCAAATTGCTTTAAAGATTTAATACTTTAAAATTATTATTTTATTACTCTATACAGAATACTTATAACAGTAAAATGTGTATATTAATTTGGAATATTGATGTAGAACCATTAAATGTGAATTTGTTTAAATTATTCATTTAAATTGCTACAAAATATAATACAAATCTCTGTATTGAAACTTGAAAGCAGCTAGCGTTTTGGATATTACAGATTTGGTAATCATTTTCTTAAAGGAGATAGTAACTTGTAGTGATGCTGACACATGTCCTTAACCTTAGTAGACACCTGGTTAAGTATTTAAGGGTTTAGTGTTATGATATCTCAAACTTACTTTAAAAGTGTTCAGTAAAATTTAAATAGATGGTGGATAGAAAAATAGACAGATTAATGTAGCAAGTATGCAAAATGTTGGTAATTTTGCAACTAAGTTGTGAAATGGCATTCCTTTAACATATTTGTCTATTTGAAATTATTAATAAGAATTTTGAAAAGTAAAAATATCATAAATCAGAAGAAAAAAAACTACATTGCACAATTGTTATATATACAAAGTAAACCTTTAGAGTTTGAGGTTAAATATTTTCTCAAATTTTCTTGTAAAAATAGCATAATAAAATAGGACTATTTTATTTGCTCATCATCAGCAGTGTTCTAACTTAACAACACTCTTTTAAATGTTATTTTTCAAAATTGTATACACTTTCTGGCCTCTCCACTTGTACACAGTTGCAAGCATTGTATTTACTGTATATGATTTTAAATACTCAGTGTGTGTATAAATAAACTTTAATTATACCTTTGGGATAATTGTTCAAATGACTAATTCACATTAGGTATTTACTCACCTCTTGGAAGAACTTAAATACTTCATAAGAATAAACATTCCAAAAGTGGCTACAGAAAGTTCTTTAGGATATTGCTATATAAATAGAAATTAGCTTAAGAAATACTAGAAATTTTCTTTGTTGAACTGCACTATATTCAAGATATATAGTTATAATATGTACTAAGCACTGTTACCCTTGTATGAACCATGAATGGAGAATATAGATTTAAATGGTCTAGCTGTCAGCAACCCTCCAAGTACGCTCTTGAATCTAGACTTGTATTCAGTGTACTGTCCTTTCACTTCAGGAAGGTCTGCCTAGGTTGCTCTGGGATTAGTTGTTCTAGCCGGGAGAACAGTGCTGTCTTTGTCTGGAGAACTGAGACCACCTGTGCCAATAGCTATGAAAAACAGACATCTGTTTTTGCCAGTAAAGCATTTTGCCTGATAATATAAAGCTGTAAACCAGTAAATAACTTTGGTGTTTGCCTCAGAAAACTCCTACAAATCAGTTCATCAGCGACAGAAACCTGCTCACTTAGGCAAACATCTTGCTTATCAAACAAGAGTTTACTTAACAAAACTTGCTTCAAGATCTTCTCTTCTCTGTGTGTAAGAATCCTCAAATGCTATGCCACACCCTTTGCACAATACCAATCATATCCACACCTTGAAATATCTGCCTCAAAAACACTTGGACCCAGACCACAATCTATAACTTCCCACCTGTGACTTCCTCCTTTTGAAACTCTTCTGTCAAAATGGCGTATTTGCTTCCTGTAGTGATTGTCGCCAGTTTAAGTTTTCTTGCTTTATAAGTATCCAGTGGTATTTGGGTATCCAACAGCCTAAGAATGAACATTTGATACATTTATTAGACTGCCTAAGAGGACAAAGTGCAAGAACTTACTGCCTTTACCAAAAATATTGTATGACCATTTCTTGTGCTTGCTAGCTAGTCAATGATGGATATGGTAGAATGTGGCTTGAGACTGGTTTCCATCAGGAACACAAAACACTGTCCATGAGTTTTTGTGGGAAACATCTGCAGCTACTACCTATAATTTTTATAAGCCAACTATATCCACTAAAAGTTTGGGGAAACAAGAAATAGTCAAAATTTCTATTTTGCAAAAGTAAGGAAAATGACTTTGCTGGGGCATCACAGATTGCATGTGCTATAATTAAAATGCATATTATCAATATGAAGTCATGGCAAAGAATATATTTCCCTCTGTAAAAAAATAAGTATTTTAGTAAGCAAAAGAAAATTATTAATAAAATTAACTAACTAAAATCAGAATCCAGGGAACAAGACTAAACTAATAGTTGTAATACTGTTTTATCAGAAAGTAACGAGGCCATCAAAGGAACTTAAATATTCTACATATGTTTTCCTGATATGTGGCCTCTGAAGTATGGCGATATGAGTTAAAGTGAGTTGAATGTTGCAAAAAAAATAAAAATTCAAATAGCTTTTTATCTTTGGGAATATCACAGAAATCCCTTCACAAGAGTCTTAAATAAGGTAAGATTTTAATAATAGTACACAATACAATCAATGTAATACAAAGTTCTGACCTATTGCTGTAGCCTTGAGAAAAATTATACAGTAGTTTAAACTTATTTACAGACTTATTCTCCTTTCTTCTTGGCTTGTTAAATATCTTAGTCTGTGTAGCCAAAAGGTTTTTGAATATTCATACTAAATTATGAGTGATGAACAAAATAGAAACAGAGATATGGATACATGAGGCAGATTGACAGTTGTCAGAGGGGAGAGCTGGCAGACTGGATGAAAGAAGGTTAAGGTATTAAGAAAAAAATATACAACACATAAACACAGACAACACTGTGTTGTTGGCCGAGGAAACGTGGGGCTTGTGGGGGTAGGTAGAGGTGGGCAAAGGGGAAGAAAGTCAGAACAGAAGGATACTTTCCTGGGGGCAATGGGTGCATGATGCAGTGGGCAGCTGATATTTTGTTGAATTGTACACTGAAAACCTGTATGGTTTTGTGAAGCAATGTGACCTCATTAAACAATTAAAAAAAAAATTGGCAAAGAATTTGAATAGACCTTTTCCCAAAGAATCTACACTAATAAAAGTGAAACATGCAAATTGGTGTCACTCCACTACACCCACAAGCCACATCCACCAGCCAGTCAGGAGCAACTATGAAAATTAACCCAACCACGATGGCAGTGGCCACAGAGCTAGAGCAAGCAGGAGGCTTGGGTTGCCCTGGCAATGGAGGAAGCCAAGCTTCCCACCTGCCCTGGCCAGCCCTGGCCTCCCCTCATGGCTACAAAATTTCAATTATAGAAGATAAATAAATCCCAGATACCTGCTTTCCTCCACTCAAGGAGGCGCTGGAAAAAAGAAAAAAGAAAAAAAGGAACAGCTGGGAGCTTGGGTCACCAGGGGCTGTGGCCAGCCTGCAAACAGCTATCAGCCCCTCTCCCAGGCTGTCCACACCCTCATGGGGTGCGGGTCCCCACTGCTGGGCTTGGCCAGTCTGCAAACAGCCATTGGCCACTCACTCAGGCTGGCCAGGCACCCCAGTGGCACTCCCCACCCTGAAGGGGGTGTGGCCAGCCTGCAAACAGCCATCAGCCCTTCACCCAGGCTGGCCAGGTACCCCAGTGGGGAACCCCACCCTGAAGGGGCTGTGGCCAGCTTGAAAACAGTCCTCACACTGATGTCTTCTCTCTCTCCCTTTCTCTAAGCATGTCCTTTGGTGAGGATTAAAAAATAATTCACAATAATAAAACATATGTAAACACTATGTGCAAAGCACGATGATGGGCATGAGTGAATTTGTGTGGCTGAGGTATATATAACATGAACAAAAATAAAGCACTTGAGGCCTTTGAAAACAGATCTGGGTATCAATTGTGGCTCAGCCTTTTATTATCTGAGTCAATCATGGGAAAATTTCTTAAATACCCTAAGCCTTAGGGGTTTTTTTTTGTCTTAAAAAACTGAGTTACTGATGCTTAGCTCCTATGATAGTTTGAGGATTAAATAATGTATAGGAAGCACCTTGTATTATGTTCCTTAGTCTTAGAAGAGTAGGAAATAGAATAGCTAGAGAGAGAGAAAGTGATAAGCTATGGAGCAACCAGAGTTTATGCAGAGGTATAACACATTATTATGGAATATAATGGGTGAAAATGATTCTTCAGGTACTTCATAGGTATGCGTTTTATTGACACATAATAATTTCAGTGCTTCTGGAAACTTAAAATCACACCAGCAGGTAGGCACTTGCAATGCTCCTGCTTTCAGCAGGCTCTGTATCACACGATTTTGCACACCTTATACTTACAAATATCATGGTGTCTCTCGGTTGGTAGTAAATTTTTTTAGATAGTAGCATTAGATTGCCCATTGAAATATAAAGAAGGTAATATACCATGGGTGAGAAGATGCAATTATCGCAACTGCTTTCTATTCACTTTGTCCCTTGAAGTGTAAATTTTAATGAGAAAGAAGCTCTATATGCTTTCGTTTTATTTTATTTTATTTTTTCTTACATAACAGAAGGCTGGGCTAGGTTATACAGATTAGCTTCATTCTCAGTTGAGGACTGAATGTTTTATTTTAAAGATGCTCTGGCTCTAAAGCATCCCCATAATTGAAAAAATTCATTTTGCAGCTGCTGCTACTGCTATTAGCTGCTTTTACCCTTTATTTTAAATATAACAGAGGAAAAGAGAAAGTATTATTTTTTTGATTTGTTTTGTTTTGTGGTTTACGTAATTTCTGGAGAAAAAAAAATATAGAATACCTCTTGTTCTGAAAAACAATTTGAAACCAAAATTTAGCAAATGGAACTTTTTAACTCAAGAAAACAATATTTTGTTCTTAAATTTTATATAGTAATTAACTTTTTTCATTTGTCAGTTACAGTAGAAGCCAATTATGATACTAGTCAATATAGAGGCAAATCACATCTCTTACAATAAGCCGTAGGTCTTTGAATCACTTTCCCCTATCCAAATGACTTTCTCTCTTCTTCTCACCCATAGAAATCATTCCTGTTCTTCTTCAGAAAACTCTTTCTGATCTCTCAGTTCAACATCCACACCTGTCTCTCCTCTTTAGTTCCCTTAGCATATTTTCAGATTCTGAATTGCCTAAAATGTATTAAATACCTATTGTGGGCCAAGTTCAAAGTTATTTTCCTGAAAATATTAAAAAAAATAAGAGTATGTTATTTGGATTTAATTTCTAGCTCAGCCCATTTGACCCCAAAATGTTACTGCTTTGTCATTTTTAAAATAAAAAATGATAATTGTATTCACATGTGAGGTTGTTTTGAAGATTAATTAAGGTAACACATTAGGATTTAACCAAGCACATAGTGAATATTTAAGAATTTTTTAGCTTTTATGAAGATGATTAATATCTAGTATTACTATAATGGAGTCTATTCCACTAACAAGTATTTGATAAATAATATACTGCTTTGTATTGTTATGTACTGACATTCTTGAATTTATATTATTTTTGTAATAAAATTATGAACCCCTCAAAATTATGATAGTATATCAATTTCTTTCAAGTCAGTTCACTCTATCCAATGATGCACTTTATTCAGAATCAGGAATATAATAAGAACTCACTGCATAATTACATCAAATTATTTGAGATTATTATTAATTTAACAAACATTTATTCAAGTCTCTCTATGTGCAAATAACAGTGGTAGACATGAGCCTTCTTTCCAGGACATTTACAGTTTAATGGAGAAGGTAAATCAATGGCAAAAAAGAACCAGCATGGAAAAGGTCATTGCTTAGGAAATGAACATAGCCTAATAATTTATGACATTTAAAATATACACATTATGCCCTGACTGGTTTGGCTCAGTGGATAGAGCATCAGCCTGCAAACTCAAGGGGCCCAGGTTCGATTCTAGTCAAGGGCATGTACATTGGTTGTGGGCACATCCCCAGTGGAGGTTATGCAGGAGGCAGCTGATCGATGTTTCTCTCTCATCGATGTTTCTAACTCTCTATCTCTTTCCCTTCCTCTCTGTAAAAAATCAATAAAATATATTTTAAAGTATACACATTATGTAGTATACATTTTAAGATTTGTAGGTCATACAGTTTCTGATGGAACTGTTGGCATCTGCAAAAACAGCACCAGGTGTTAGACCACTGGGGTGGGATCAGACTGGATCTTGGTTTAGCAAACTTGGTACTTGAGCTCTGGCTAGGAAAAACATTCAGAACCAAGACTTAAACTATAAGAGGACATTTATTTAGATAGTCACAAAAGTAGAAGAAGTGAGCAATAGAAGAGATGGAATCAGAAAACAAGTTACAGAAGCAAAAGAAGAGGCCCTTGGAATTTAGGAGAAAGAGAGAAAGTTAAAGGTAACCTGCCTGCAGGGAAGAAAAGGGGGAGGAAAAAGGCACATACTCCCAGGTGAGAGTGAGAAGCACTCTAGGTTGTCTATTCTTTTTTTTTTAAATATATTTTTATTGTTGATAGTATTACAGATATCTCCCATTCCCTCCCCCTTTCCCCTTCCTCCCAGCCCCTACCCATCCTCCAGGTCTTCACTACCCTGTTGCTTATGTCTATGGGCTGTGCATATCCTATATAATAATCCTATATAATAAAAGCCTAATATGCAAATTGTCCCCTTGACCAGAAGTTTGGCCAGGAATTTGAGCAGGGGCAGGGCTGACTGGCTAACTGCCCACAGCCCCTCCCCTGGCCAGCCTGGCCCAATCGACCCCTATTGGGGTGAGCCGGCCAGACCTCACCCATGCAAAAATTCATGCATCAGGCCTCTAGTAAATACATAAGTTTTTTGGTTTATCTCTTTTAATCCCTCCCCCCAAACCTGACATTAAGGTATGTCAGTCTGTTCCATGCCTCCCTGTTTTGGGTCTTATTTTATTGGTCAATTTATTTTGTTCATTAGATTCCACAAATAAGTGAAATCATGTGATATTTGTCTTTCTCAGTTTGGCTTAATTCACTTAGCATAATTTTTCCAGGTCCATTCATTAACATCATTAAAATTTCTATACTACCCAAAGCAATCTACAGATTCAATGCAATCTCTATTAAAATACCAATGGCATACTTCACAGAACTAGAACAAATACTCCAAAAATTTTTTTGGAACCATAAAAGACCTGTTGTAGCTACGACAATCTTGAGAAAGAAGAATGAAGGAGGAGGGATCACAATACTGGATATCAAACTATACTACAAAGCTATTATAACCCAAACAACCTGGTACTGTCACAAGAACAGGCATATAGACCAGGATTAGAACAGTGACTCCACACCATTATGGTCAATTAATATTTGACAGAAGAATCAAGAACATACAATGGGTTAAAGGTAGTCTTCAACAAATGGTGCTGAGAAAACTGGACAGACACATGCAAAAAGATGAAACTACACCACCAACTTACACCATACACAAGAATAAACTCAAGATAGGTAAAAGACTTAAACATAAGGCATGAAATTACAAAAATCTTAGAGGAGAACATAGGCAGTAAAAATCTCAGACATCTCATGTAGAAATATATTGATGGATACATCTCCTAGGGCAAAGGAAACTGAGGAGAAGATAAACAAATGGGACTACATCAAAATACAAAGCTTCTGCACAGTGAAATAAACCACCATCAAATTAAAAATGGAACCCACTGAATGAGAGAACATATTTGCCAATGATACATCTGATGAGGAGTTAATATATATAAAGTATTCATACAACTCAACAAGAGGAAGACAAACAATCCAATTAAAAAAATGGGCAGAAGACCTGAATAGACATTTCTCCAAAGTGGACATACACATGGCCAAGAGAGATATGAAAAAATGCACAGTCACTAATCATCAGGGAAATGCGAATTAAAACCAGGAGATATCACCTCACACCTCTTAGAATGGCAACCATCAATAAATCAACAAACAACAAGTGCTGGTAAGGATGTGGAGAAAAGGGAACCCCAGTGCACTGCTGATGGGAATGCAGATTGGTGCAGTCACTGTGGAAAACAGTATGGAGTTACCTCAAAAATTAAAAATGAAACTTCTGTTTGACCCAGCAATCCCATTTCTGGGAATATATCCTAAAAACCCCAAAACACCAATAAGAAAGAACAGATGCACCCCTATGTTCATAGTAGTGTTAATCTGCAAACAGCCCAAGTGCCCATCAGTAGATGAATGGATAAAAAAGCTGTGGGACATTTACACTGTGGAATAGTATGTGGCTGTAAAAAAGTGGGACATCCATTCTAAGAGCTTCTTTTAAAAAAAATTCTTTATTGATTAATGTATTACATATGCGTCCTTATCCCTCCACCCCCCACTCATGCCCTCACCTTCCTGGTCTGGTCCATGGGTTAGGCTTATATGCATGCATACAAGCCCTTTGGTTGATCTCTCGCCCTCACCCCCACCCTCCTAAGGGCTTTTAAGGGTGTGGGTTTTAGAGGCGATATTAAGGAAGGATCTCAATAGAATATTCATCAACTTTCCAGGTGTGTTTTTTCAGGGTTATGGTCTCCACTGATTGCTCCGTGCCAGGTCAGGGGTCACTAGTCAGTGCAGCTGATCATGAGATCAGCTGTGGTGTTGCTTGCCTGATTTTGCTTTTTTTCTGAGCCAGGAGCTGAAACCCAACAGAGGCCTGGATGCACTTGACATGGGTCAGAACCGAGTAGTCCTGGGGGCTTAATGTTAGGAGCTATTCTCAGGTCCCTTGTTCATCCCCCACCCCTCTCTAAGGCGGTCTAATCTACAGGACAAGCAACATGCCAGGGGAGGAAAGGTCAGGGGAAGGTCTGGACCACGTGAACAGAGATTTGCCCTGGGGGGTGAGGTAATTGATTTTCCAGTTTTGCCCATCACTAGGCCCCCATGGCGACCTTCTGTACCTGGCCCATCATCCTTGCTCTGCTCAGGCCTGTCTAACTGCCTACCACACAGCCACACAACTGTATCACTCTAGCGTAAAAGCAGCCATAGGTAATATATTAATAAGTATGTGTGGATATGTTCTAGTAAAACTTCATTTATAGTTATGAAGTTTCAATTTTATATGTTTCACATGAAAAAATATGATTCTTCCTTTGATACCTTCCTCACAACCCTTTAACAATGTAAAAAGTCTTTTTAGCTTGCTGGCTGTATAAAAACAGATAGTGGGCCAGATAAAACCCAAAAGTCAGATTGCTGATCTCTGGTAAATGTAACTGCATCTTATTAGATGGTAACTGCCTTTGTCTGTGTTTATACCATGCTAGAGTGTTTGCAAAAAAAAAAAAAAAAGATTGAGATAGCGAGTTGGGTTGTTTTCCTCAGCAGGATGCAGGGTGATTTCTTCCCCGGGTTCTTGTCCAGGTGGATTCGAAGAACGAAGTCATGGTCAAAAGGTGGTAGATGAAAAGGGTGGGAATTTATTGGAAGCAATTACAGACTCCCACTAGGGAGGGGTCCTGGGGGGGTGTTAATCCACTAAGCTCCTTTTTTCTAAGGTTATAAAGCCTGTAGTTCTTTGTTTCTTCACACTGCCCTCCAATTCATAGGATATCAGCTTCAAGGCTCAAAACTCACGTGGCGTCCCTGCTTTGTTCTCCCCCTTCAGAGTGGACTTCTGTACACCTTGTGAAAATATGGTTCTCTTTTTCTCCCATGTGTTGGCATTTCTCTATCCTCTGTGAAAGTTTGTTTCCTTTTCTCCCCATACCCTGTGGCTTTTCCCTAACTTCTGTGAATGTCCTCTCCCCGTATCCTGTGGCACCTTTTTTTTCTTTTCTTCCTGTTAATGTATGCCTTTTGGCAGCTCCAAACCCTTATCTATGCCTTTCTTTCCCATGGATCCTCTTTATTCCGAAAACTCCCTAAACCAGCTTTTTTTTTTAAATCCCTAAAACTCCCTTCAATAGGTGTTCAGGAAATTCAAGCGAGGCCTTGTGAAGACTTTGACCTGGCTCCAAGTTTACTACCACTGAGGAGCAATGAGTTTGATCCTCTTCCCTGCCTGGAGGTTGTAGCCATAAATCAGGCCAGCCAACTGTGCATGCTAATTGGTATGCCAAAAAATAAATGCAAATGTCCAAACTGTTATGCATGCATGCACTGATTTTGCTCAGCCAACATCATCATCATATTTCCAAAGAATTTTTTTTCTAGTCAGCCTTGATAATAAATGCTGAATTTTTTAGAGTATTTGACTGAACTTCACAAGTCAAGTGATCCACCTCCCACTATGTTGATCTTGGAAATTACTAAGCTTTTCAATGGATCTAGTTTACACTTCTTTGTTGCTCAAGGCATGTCACTGGCTTTTAGTCACGGTGACTTCAGTTTGAAAAGGCTTCTGTGCTTAAATCTGACCCCTTCTGCCTTGCCCTCAAGCCTTGGCCACACACAGAGGCTGATGGGACCCTTTTACCACACCTAGGCTGTAGCTTCCTTTCAACAGATGTCCCGGCAGTGCTTTGGAAGATATTTCCTGAGGAGTGTTTATACAAAACTCTGTAAGATGTAATACTTCTGTTCAGTAATTGGAATAAGCCTGTACTCATAGCGAATATCTAAAATTTTGAAATGTGTGACGCTTAGTTGTTGACCTGTGATCTTATTCTCTCGAATGCTCTGTAGCTACGGCCACATTCATTTCATAAGCAATATTGGTTTCCCGTTAGGATTGTGCTCTCTCACTGGGTTTATAGAAAGATCTATTTTCACTCCCACTGTTAGTCTGGCTCCTCTGACTTCTCCATTCTTTCGCTGTCTCTTTGAACTTGTCTCTTGGTGCCATGGATATTTTATATAGGTCATGCACTGTATAGGTATTATCTCCTGCTGAATCCCTTGTCTCTTTCAAATGTCGAACAGCCAGCATGATAATTTTCTAAAATACTCCGTGATTTTCAGATGATTCATCCCTGTATAGAATCAAAACATGATTTCTTCTCAAAATTATTTGTTTTTTTCTCTCCAACTAGAATATTTGTGCTAGACAAATTTCAAATTTATCGGCTGTGCCTTCTTGTCATCCCCAAATAAGGAGAATGTTCAAATATCTTGGCTTGTTGGTCAGGAAACAAACAAACAAACAAAAAACCACAAAGCCATCAAATGTGGAGCATCAGATGTGAAATTAAACCTGAATTTAAATTTTTAATTTTTGCTTTTGCTAGTCAATCAAGTCATTTCATTTTGCTGAGTTTCTATGTTCTTATCTGTAAATTTGGGAATCACAAGAGCAGTAATACCTACATCTAGGGTAGTTGGTTTAAATGTTTTATAAATGTCTCTAAAATAACAAAGATTCTTGAAAGATTGCTCCTTCTCATAGAATTACAGGGTTTTTCTCTCCCAACTTAATTTTACCTGCAATGCATTTACAAGCAATGGACGTTTAAAGATTTAGTGGGGCGAAGAGGAAAAGGATTTGCATCACATATCACATACCAAACTAGACCAGTCTTCTTTATACGTCTGATATTTTTTGCAAAAGGCGCTTCTCTTGATAACTGCTAACACTATCTCTTTTCTTGCATAGCCTCTTGGATTCCCTTCATTGTTCCTCTGATTTCAGTCCCAGTGCTTAGTTTTTCTTTCTGCTTAGGCCAGTGAAAGTTCGGCAGTGAGTTGGCTCTACCTCCCTAGCAACAAATTTCATCAGACATTTATACTTTTAAACACCCGCCTGCCTAGAGGTCTCAGCTGCTTTCTCTTTGCCCACTCCCCTAACACCCAAGAGGGTTATCAAAACCTTCAGTATAAGAAAACTTATCTCTTTTACAAGCAAATCAGCTGCTTTGATAATCAATCACATGATGGAAGGATGTGAGCTATAAATTGACAAAATCTTATAGGAGAAAATTGACTGTGACGTCTAAGTGTATTTTATTGCACTTTTTTATTGCACCTATGCCAGGTCTCGACTTGGCATAGATTTGGATATTATACATTCATCCCATAAATTCCAACTTGACAAATTTAAACTTTATTAATTATGAATAACTTATACATTTTTTCAAAATATATTTGTGTTTAAAAATATCCCCATACATCCACATTAACCCACATTCATGCACAATGACAAAACCATCCTACTGGGGAAAAAAGACACATATTTTTGACATTTTTCTTTCTCATATCTATTTTCATTGCCTACTCCAGCCTATCCATTCCTGGCATCAAATTACAAGGCGGAACATTTCTAGGCTTGACATCATACCGCCTCGAACATTCACTTGCCTAGTAAACACCATCTCCAACATTCATCTGTTTAGTAGTTCTTCAGCCTCATTTATTTTTTTGAAATAGTAGCTAGTAACTTTATCTTCACTATAAATATGTTTATAATGCTGATATATTAGTTGTTTAATTCCTCCTCTCAAGTGAATTTATTTACATTTCCTCCTCTCAAGTGAATTTATTTACATTGGAATTATTAGGTTTTAACTGAAAATTTAAGGCATTTTGTGGGAAACCTTTTAATCAAACTTCTAACTTATGAGGTCATGACACATAGACAGCCTGTTTTAAGAGAAGATGTGAAATGTTCTATTTAATTGGGTTAGTTGGGGTTTAGTTGGATGCAGCACCTTTTGACTGCAAGTGAGAAAAGAAATTTGGAGGCTGGTAAAATGTAGGATCACAGACTATTCAGTGATCTGAGCACTTTGCATATGTTTAATGGTTGTAAATAATTTAAATACATGTTCTTATTATATGGAAATTGTTCAAAAATATCCCAGAATAATAAATTTATTGATCAGTCTGCATGTGGATTGCTTTATATATCTATTATTTTCCTATTTCTATTAAACAACTTGTTCAACAAATTTTTTGTTCTTATTTATGAAATTTTGTTAATTTGGAAGGTTTAGTGGATGGTGAAAACATTGGTGCTACACTTAAAGAGGTCTTTAACCTATGCACAAATTGTAAATTTAATATTTGTTTTTGCTATTCCAATGCAAATTTTAAAATTCTTCATTTATGACATTCATAGGAGAGTGAAACTTCAAAGTCAACAACTTGCCAAAATATGCCAATGAATTTTCAAATAAATAATAAATAATAAAATATAGTAGCAAATGTAACAAGGGATTACTAATATAAACATTTACTCTAACCTATTAGATATTTAACTCATTTAATCTTCAAAAAAATCCTATAGATTTGGTAGTTTCCATTTTGCAGAGGTGGAAACTGAAGCAAAGGGATTAATTTGTGCAAAGTCATACAGAAAGAACAAATAGCAAAATTATAAAATGTGGCTTTCTTAAAACAATGACCTCCTAAATCAATGTTGAAAGACACAAGGAATTCTAGAAAAATAGTCAGCAAGCCTATTTTACCTGGAAGAAAGAGGTATCTCATTCTTGTTTTTTTTACATTTGAAAGACATGGAATGATTAGAAAGAGTCACCTGTATGCACATGTTTTCTACCCAATTGGATACTCACATTTCTATTATTTTCTCTATTTTGATTTCATTTGTAGTTTCTAAAGCTATGTTTAGGCAGCCTTTATTTCAGTGTGCCCACAGATTACTGGTTCTATAGAGTGATAATAGTTCCCATTGTCATTTAAGTTTGTTCTTCTTGATAATGGAATTTTAGGATTCGTCAGTACATTAATGGGCATTGTAATTTCCCAAGAGGGAGATTTCACTTTAAAGAGTTTCTTATATTTACTTGCCCCCAATTCTTTGTGTTTACATGTGCATATCCTAAAGGACTGGTGTTCTCTAAAAGTCGCTCTGAGAAAAAGTAGATTAAAAGATTATAATCAATTGTGATGACTGATATAATGTACCATATGTGGACTATGTAAGTATTAACACATCTAGTTTTAGTAATTTATCAAATGGGAGATGAACTAACCTTCTAAATATATAGAAGGTTATAAGAAAAAAAATGCAAAATCTTCTGAGAATCCATGTTTCTTTCTGGGATGATGCTGGTGAAATAATCTTCTTGACTCTACTGCTGCGCTCCTTCTGTTGACATGTGAGGAATGAGTTGGCAAAACCATTTCTGTAATTTTATCTTCATTTACTTTCCCCTACTAACACTCTTTTCAAATAACCATAATTTGGAAATATGAATTGAAATTTAGAGGACCAGTTGCCTTAAACCAAAACCATATTCGAGCATTGTGAAGGTCTTTGTTTCAATACTCTGTTGCTTTTTAATGGAAAAAGTGGTGAAGAACTTGTGGCCATGTTTAATCTATCAAAGTATTTTTTCTTGCATATTTTACATTCTTTTCAACTGTAATTATAACGTGTAAACTTTTGTATAAATACTATGTTAACAAAATGCCTCAACCTTTTCGATAATTTAATATGTCTTGAGTCATTATTTTAGATTAATTATCTATTTCTGAAGGAATAAAAAAGCATGTAGGGATGAGTTGGAAAATGCAAATAAAAGACATAAGATAAAACATCTAGGAAGTCATTTAGATGATTTTAATTAGTACTCATTATAAACAACTGCTGATTGTTGTCAGTTGCAATATGTTTAAGTCAAATGTTTTTGTTTGTTTGTTTGTTTTTTTCTTGGCACAATGCATGGGAAAGAAAAGATGGTGAGTAATCTGTTTCTGGTTTTCCTTGTGTGGGCAAGTTTGATATTGCCTCCTCTTCTTAAAAAAAAAAAGTAACAGCAACAACAGAAATTATCCTTGAAGGAAAAATTATGGTGCTCTTTTAACTGAGTGAAGTCCGTTAATGATGATGAAATATGTACTTTTCTCACCTAGTTTGTTCTTATTTCCATTCCTGTCAAATAATTATAATAGTAAAACTTAAGGTGGTGTGAAGATAGAATTACTTCGTTTCATATCAGTCTTAAATTATTGTGAATTTTTAATACAGACTCAAATAGATATTGATACAAATTTTGCTTTAGGGGATGAGTCTTTGTACCTGGTTGATTGGACCCACTCTGCCAAGAATGAGACTCCATTCATCACTAGAACGAAAATTTGTGCATATTTTAATTCCATTAGCTTTGTTCCTTTGAGGGACTCTGTAGGCTGCTGCTTCTGAAGAATGTAAAAAAAATATAAAAGAAGGGAAAAGAGTTTGTGGTTAATGATCTTTGCTAACTACTAACTGCGGCCAAGTTCTTGCTTCACTAAATTAAATGGATTGAAGGAAAAAGGGGAATGCTTGTATAGGTGAGTGGTTTCAGTTTGTCTGGGGTGTTACTCATCCACAGAGTAGTGTAGACTGTCTATAGACAGAAGTTTTTTTGTTTGTTTTTTAATATGTTTTTATTAAATTTTAGGGAGAGAGGAAGGAAGAGAGAGAAATACATAGAAACATCAGTGATGAGAGAAAATCATTGATCCAATGCCTCCTTTACATGCCTTACTGGTGATCGCGCCCCCAACCCGGGCATATGCCCTGACCAGGAATCAAACCATGACCTCCTGGGTCATAGGGCGATGCTCAACCACTGAGCCACACCAGCCAGACTATATTCAGAAGTTTTTAACAATATGTTTTGTTCTTTGGAGGTTGGTCCAGTTGTATCATGTAGAAATATAGTCCTGGCCTTATCATGTCAAAGAGAAAAATTCTGAAACTCACAATGAAACTAGTTTTCATATCTTTGCATGGTTTGTATGTCTAAAGCCAATGTTCTGGATTGTCTTTCTTCTTAATAACACTCTCTGTGTCTTTACAAAAAAGACTACTCTTTTTCTTTTAAGAAAGCAGTTTTCATCTCAGTTCTTTTTCAGTGGGACTTTAAGTGTTACTTTGCTAAATAATTACTTTATGATAACTTTTTGATACCTCTAGATGTATTCTCTTTAGTTCATTTCTAGAAATTTGTGTAAGTTAACAAACTACTCAAAATATTTAGTTGTTTAAAAATAATAACCAATCATCATTTTTCATGAGTCTATTGTTTTCCTGATTTGGATCAGATGATCTTTAATGGGCTCACTTATGTGTGTGCAGTTACCTGGTTCTAGGCTGGGGCTACCTGGCTTTGGATGGCCTTGGCTGTGTACAGTCAGCTTTCCTTCAGTGATAATCACATAACTCCACAGCCTAGCCTGGGACCATTTCATGGAAGTGACAAGAGTTCATAAAACGGATTGCTCAAGGGGTAATGCAATACTGATTGAATCCGGTTGCTACTGGGCAATTGGCTAAAGTAATCAAATGGCCAGGCCCAGAAATCATTGAGAATGGGGATTACTACCACAGGACAGAGATGTAGGTAGGCATGAAACATTATATCCATCAATACCTTGTACACACACTTAAAATAGAGATGCTAACAAAGACTAATATATAGAAGTACCTATGTCAAGGATCATTAAAATATAAAAATAATGGAAATAAACTTAAGAAATTATTAAAATAAATGATGATGCATTCAGATGATCAATATTATATAGTCACTGGAAAGAGTGTTTTAGAGTAATATAAATAACATGGAAAATATTTCTAATATTTTAAGTGAAAAAGTAAGATGCAGAATTATGTATGCAGTAAGGTCTAATAGTTAAAATCATTTATACATATGTATACAAATAAGAAAAAATAGAGAAAGGTCATGGTTTAGCAATGGTTTCTTTTTGTATTAAATTTATTGGGGTAACATAGGTTAATAAGA
>PVJC01029965.1:0-21499 GCA_004026665.1 Murina feae | reverse complement strand
TTTTTATTGGATTGTTTATCTTCCTTTTGTTAAGTTGTATGAGTTCCCTATAAATGTTGGAGATTAAACCTTTATCAGTGATAACATTAGTGGACTTTCTTATTGTTTTGTTGACGGTTTCTTTTGCTGTGCAGAAGCTTTTTATTTTGATGCAGTCCCATTTGTTTATGTTCTCTTTAGTTTCCAATGCCCTAGGAGTCGAACAATGTTATTTCATTCAACATTGTTTTGTTATAATGTCAATGAGATGGCTCACGAATTTAACTTATGTTTAT
The DNA here is from genome assembly GCA_004026665.1 of Murina feae. Taxonomy (NCBI): domain Eukaryota; kingdom Metazoa; phylum Chordata; class Mammalia; order Chiroptera; family Vespertilionidae; genus Murina; species Murina feae. The sequence goes on along the minus strand of PVJC01029965.1, from coordinate 21,224 downwards.
ATAAATTTGCTTATGGTAAAATTGGTTTCATTATTCATTGATTTGCTTAAAGTTATAGAAACTATTGATGATGCTATCAATACTAATAGTAGGGTAATATGCTAATTTGACCAGATAGACCAGAAGTCTTCTGGATGTCATTCCAGACGTCCTTTCTGACAAAGTCAGGCCCGGGCAAATTTGCCCAGCATTCCCGGGAGCCTGTGGCTGGCCAGAAGAGGGAAACCTGGTCCCAGGTGCTGGAGGAAAGCCAGTGCCAGCAGCCAGGGGAAGGAAGACCTACTCTTGCACGAATTTTCATGCATTGGGCCTCTAGTTTAGGAATAATTGATCATAGTTAGTTTCATATATACTTTAGTATTTCTATGGTATCAGTTGTAATATCTTTTTCATTTCTTATTTATTTGTGTTCTCTATTTTTTCTTAGTAAGTTTAGGTAAAAAAAAAATATTCCATTTTGTTTATCTTTTCAAAGAACCAGCTCTTTTATTGATCTTTTCTACTGCCTTTATGGGCTCTATTTTATTTATTTCTGTTGTAATCTTTTATATTGTCTTCCTTCTACTAACTTTGGGCTTCTTTTTCTTTTTCTAGTTACTTGAGGTGTAAAATCAGGCTGTTTATTTGAGACTTTTCTTGTTTCTTAAGGTAGGCATTTTTTTTTTTTTTTTGCTATGAATTTCCCTTTTAGAACTGCTTTTGCTGAATTCCATATATTTTGGTATGTCACATTTTCATTTTCATTTGTCTCCTGGTATTTTTTCTTTGTCTTTTTATTTCTTCTATGATTAATTGGTTGTTCAATGGCATATTGTTTACTCTCCACATATTTTCGAAATTTCCAGTTTTCTTCATGTAATTAATTTTTAGCTTTATATCATTGTAGAAAAAGATGCTTGATATGATTTTCAGTCTTCTTAAATTGATTAAGACTTGTGTACTAATATATATTCTAATTTAGAAAATATTTCATGCGTATTTGAGAAGAATGTGTTTTCTTTTGCTTTTGGTTGAAATGTTTTATAAATATCTGTTAAATCCATCTGGGCTGAAGTGTCATTTAAGGTCAGTATGTCCTTATTGATTTTCTGTCTGGATGATCTATTTATTGATGTAAGTGGGGTACTAAATCCCATACCATTATTATAACACTTCTATTTCTACCTTTAGATCTGTTAATATTTGCTTTTTATATTTTGGTGCTCCTGTGTTTGGTGCATAAATATTATAAATGCTGCATATTCTTGTTGGATTGACTCCTTTATTGTATAACTCTCTTCTTTGTCCCTTACTACAGTCTTTGTTATATAGTCTGTTTTGACTGACATAGCTACTGCAGCTTTAATCTGAGTTCCATTTGCATATAGATTGGTTTGGTTGTTTTTAAAAAAAATGTAATCCATTCAATGATTCTATGCCTTTTGATTGGAGAATTTAGTCCATTTAAATTTAAAGTAATTATTGATAGGGATGTTGCTATTTTGTTAATTGCTTTATGACTGTTTTCATACTTCCTCTCTGTTTCTTTCCTTTTCTATTGCTCTCTTTCTTTGTGATTTGATGACTTTCTCTAGTAGTACGCTTGTATTCCTTTATCTTTATGTATTTACTATAGGCTTTTGCTTTGTGATTTCTAGGAGACTTACATATAATATGTTATACTTATAACAATCTATTTTAAGTTGATAACAACTTAAGTTTGATCCCATTATAAAACTCAGCATTATTCCTCTCTCCCCATGTTTTATATTTTTGATATCATCATTTATATATTTTTATCTTACAATTAATTATTGTAACCACAGTTATTTTTACTACTTTTGCCTTTTAACCTTATATGAGCTTTACAAATGATCAAGCAACTACCTTTACTCTGGCTTTACCTTTTCAGTGAGATTTGTTATTTTATGTGTTCCTCTTAGTGGCCTTTTTCTGTTCAGCTTACAGAAGTCCCTCTACCATTTTTTGTAAGACCGAATTAGTGGCAATGACCTTCTTTAGCTTTTGCTTGTCTGGAAAACTCTCTATCTCCCTTTGACAACTGGATAATTTTACCTGGTACAGTATTCTTGGTTGGAAGTTGTTGTTGTTTTTTTCACCACATTGAATGTATTTTGCTACTCTCTTCAGACCTATGAACTTTCTGCTGAAAAATCTACTGATGGTCTTATGGAGTTCCCTTTTATGTAACAATTTTTTCCCCTGTTGCTTTTCATATTCTCTCCTTGTCTTTGACTATTGAAAAATATAATTATAATGTGATTTTTTGTGGATCTCTTTGGTTCCTCTTATTTGGAACTCCCTGGGCTTCCCGGATCTGGATGACTGTTTTCTTCCTCAAATTATGCAAGTTTTCAGCCATAACATCTTTAACTAAAAAGTAATAATAGTTTAAATTATACCATAAAATGTTCAAATGTTAATAAAGGTTTTGAAAAAAATTATCTAACTTAAGTCCTTAAAAAGAACTTTGCATAAAGTAATTTCTTACAATAAACTTAGATGAAAACTTGAGGCATTTTGGAGAATTTTAAAAATGAGTGATTTGAGGATCCCTTCAATAATCCCTTCTTGTATCAATAGTCTTGGCCAGGCTTTTGGCAGGAGATGAACCCTAGAGAATTCAAAATTGAGCTTTCTATCCAGTTCCACTCACAGACGTCCACATTTTTTTTTTACTGAAAAAAAATCTGCTGGGTAGATGACAAAGATGTTGTTTTATTATAAAATAAGAGGACTTTTCTAATATTTTTACCTTAATAAAGAGTCACTTTTCCTGTGTACAACAGTGAACTAAGTGAGCAGTTTTAATAAACATATCAAGAGCAATTTTCAGAAAGCAGTTCAGTGTTGGCACAAATTGATGGAAATGCTAGAACTCAGTTGCATAAGGCAAAAAGAACATACCTACTATCAAAGGTTATGAGGATAAGAGGTACCAAAGGTGTTTGTTGACCACATAACCTTATTATGATCCCTGTAAAATGTTCAATTCTGAGATCATTTGCCTATTAAGGGTTAATTAGGTAAATCACAAATTGTGCCCCAAGGAACTAAACATGGCAATCAGTTAAGCAGACTAGTTTAATGTTATACATGTAGATGTCAAAGTGTGCCTGCCAAAATTGATCATTTTGGTTTTAGGAGAATTAATATTTAGTAGCTTTTCTTGACATAAATTGATCAATAGGTTGAATTGCTTGTCAAAGCCACTTCTATGATCATATAGAAGGCATGTCATCAACACATGAGAGGCACTTGTCTTGCTGTGGCTAGGTCACCTAATGATAACCAGTTTGTTCAGTTATAAAATTAAAAGGAAATCACTTGGGAAATAGCCCTGTTTCATGCCATTTAAAATAAATATTTCATCTGTCAAAAAGAAGGCCTTTCTTATCCATGTTAATTTGGGCCATATTGTCTAGTAGTAATGGCTCTGAGAGAGAATTATAAGCCTTGAATCTATGTTGAGGTCATACACTTAGGCCTCTTTATGGATTCAATGATCAATGATAAATCAATAAGTTTCATGAAAAGTCTAAAAACACTCCTAAGTGATTGAAGGATGCAGTTCATCTCCAGAAATAAATGCTGCATGCTGATTTCTCATCTCCCTTTTACTTGTCCAAACCCATTTTCCCAATCTACCCTCATTTCTCTTTTTCTATATTATCTTATAGTTATTTTAACATAAGTCTTATAGCCTAAATTAGCTTTCTGCTTTATTGGGGCAGCCAAATCTTACATTCTGTAAATATACGAGTGCTCTAAAGATTTGCTAAATAAAACTGTTAATAAATAGTGGGTAAATGAATAAATGGATAAATATTTTCTACTTTGGTTATGATCAAATATAGTTCCTAATGATTCAATTTAGAGACATAGAAAGAAAAAACTGAAGGTGGAAGAACATGATGAGTGTGATCTGTGCCCTTTAGCTTAAGAGGATTTTTGTAAAGAAAAGTTAGGACCATAATCACTCCAGATTTTCTAGGTGCAGATTGTTAAAAGTGAATGGGCATCATCAGCACTTGTCATAAAGTTTCTGACCTTGTCACCTTGGCCAAGCCATTGTGATGTCCCAGTTGGGTTCCTCTAATGTTCTCTTCCTGCAGAATAGCCAAGGAACACCTAGACCATGAATACTAAAGGCCATGAATTCCTTAATTTTCTCATTTCTGTCCTGGTTCCAATGTATGTATCTAGGTGTTGCATTTAGCTTCAAAAGGTTTTCCGTTAACTAATAATGTATTATATTTAGATGCCAACTCTTTTTTAGTACATTACACAGCCAAGTCAACATTTTCTACCTCATGGCATACGTACAGAGTGATGATATCATACTCTGAAAAGAAATGGAGAAAGCTATTTATGGGCTATATGAGCCACCATGGGAGCTAAAAGGGGTCCAACCTCAGCATAATGGTAACACTGCATTTGAGATGTGACAGAAGAAAGTTTGGGAAGCTCTAGTCTTTAGTATACACAATAAAATTTTAAACTAGAAAAGTAATTATGAGGTCCAGTTTTTCATTCCCAGGAATTAGATTTAATTACTCTAAACATCCAAAATAGTGGTTGTTTCACCTATGTCCTGTGGTAGAAACTCTGTGTATAGAAATCCTTTGTCATCCACCTCACTCTCCACTGTTTATAGTCAGCTCTTCCATCTTCTCTTAAGTAAAAATAAATGTTCTTATAAAAACTATCCTTCAAACTTTGAGTAAGTCACTTCTCAGTCTATTTTCATGTAAATAGGCCAATTCTTTCTACTATTTTTCTCAGGGCTGGTTTCTTATTTCATGAATATTTTATTTTATCTTACTCTATTTTATTTTGAGCACTTTACTGTAATTCCTCCACATATTCTTTAAAATGCAGAAACCAAAGTTTCACAAATCATTCTATACAAATCTAGCCATCACATTACATGTTCATATGGGCTTACTTACCTCTTACTGTTGTCCACCAAAATTCACAAGTATTATTCCATTGTAAGTGTAGTTGATTGATATCATTTACACTTATTCTCAACAGATGAAAAAATGTGAATGAGGAACTCAAAAAACCATAAATAGTAATATCAATCATTGCTGTCATTGAGTAAAACATTGCATTTAATTGTGCTTGACACATTTTCTCATTTGATCCTCACAACACCTAACAGGCGGATATATATTATTAGTATTCCCGCTTAGAGATGAGGAAACTATGGCCCACGGGCATTAGGTTACCTGTACAGGGCTGGTCTTGGATTTAAGCAGATTAGTTCTCTGACCACTATCCCTTACTCTCTCCTAGAAGAGTAGCTCAGAATAATGGCCAGACCAATTTGCACTGTATATTATTCTGGTTCTTTTACTACTTACCCTGATGTAGAAACAAAATCACATTAAAAGGTGATGTCTACCTCAAATTTTGTCCATTACCTCTTTAAGAGGACCAGTACCTCCTTAAGAGGACCAGTACAACTCCAAAAGAGTTAATGCTCCTCAAAATATGCTTCTAAATATATTTTTCCTAATTGACTACAGTCGTTTTTAATTGAGTTATATTTGGCATATAACATTGTTTTGGTTTCAAGTGTACAACATAATGGCTCAATATCTATAATAATAAAAGCGTAAATGCTAATTAGACCAGACATCCTGCTGGACGTCCTTCCAGATGACCTTCTGGATGAAGCCCTGGTGGCGGGGCCTGAGGCAGACGTAGCCACCATAGCAGTGGGGCTAAGCCCCTTGCATGAATTTTGTGCGTTGGGTCTCTAGTCCCCTCTAATAAAAGAGTAATATGGAAATTAACCGTCTCTCCAACACAGCTAAGCCATGCCCATCAGCCAAGTCACACCCACCAGTCAATCAGAGTGGCAGTATGCAAATTAACCCACCCAAGATGGAAGCCGGCAGCCACGGAGTGAGAAGCTGCAGGTGGGGCCTTCCTGAGATGGAGCCTGAATATCCTGGCCTGGTAGGTGGGCACGCAGTCCCGCCAGCACCCTGTAGGCATCTGGGCACCCGTGCTTCCCCATCCCACAGCTTAGGCCCAGAGCTGGGTCCCCCGAGGTCCGCTCCACCTGCCACCGCTGCCCCGCTGGCACCTTGCAGGCCTCTGCAAAGTGGATAGGCCGCTCTGACCTCTGCCCAGCCAGCAGTGGGAACGAATAGAGGCAGCAGGAGGTGTGGGGGGCAGGGTGGGTCAGCAGAGGAAGTGATCGAGGCTGCAGAGCTTTGTGTCTGTGCCCTTTGAAAGCGACTCCCCTGATAAAAACCACAGTTGGGTGGCGAGTGGGGACAAGGCGGTCATGGGGCGGGCATGGGGCGGGTGGGGGCGAAGCGGGCAGAGGCAAGCGGTGTCCCATCAGGGTGCGGCGTGAACCTGTGCAACCTGGACAAGGTCCCGGAGACCCTGGAGTTCTTCGAGCTGCTGGGGCCAGACTACGGGGCTGGCTCTGAGGCGGGTGTCTTGCCCCCATGGAGCCTCTGGATGGGTTCCCTGTCCACGGCCCTGAGGGGGCCCCGAGCTGGAGCCTGGGCTCTTTGAGCCGCCGGTGGCGATGGGGAGAAGCCTACCATGCCCCGAGCTCTGGTGCACCCCGGGCTGTCTAGCGATCAAAAAGCCATCCCTGGCTGAGGGACCCCCCGAGTGCACAAATTTTTGTGCACCGGGCCTCTAGTTTGTATATATTGCAAAATGATCACCATAATAAGCCTAGTTCATATGTATCACCATACATAGTTACAATTTCTTTTCCTGTGATGAGAACTTTTAATATCTTCTCCCTTTGCAGGTTTCCAATATGCAATACAGTATTATTAACTATAGCTACCGTGCTGTAGGTTACGTATCCATGACCTATTTTATAATGTTTATTTTGGCTGCCTTCACACATTTCACCCATCCCCCCTTACACTATCCCAGACTTCTGCTTCTGGAAACCTCCAGTCTGTTCTCTGCGTCTATGAGGGTGTTTTTTGTTTCATTCTTTCTTTTTTTCATCTTTACTGAGAGTATTACAGATGTCACCCTTTCTGGCCTTCCCCCGTTGCCTCCTTCCACCCAGTTCCTGCCCCATCCCAGGCCTTTCACCTTCTATTGTCTGTGACCAGAGCTAATGCAAATATATATATAAATTATTCAGTTTAACTCTCCTCACCCCCTCCTACCCTCTTCCCTCTGAGATTCATCAGTCTGTTCCATGTTTCCATGCCTCTAGTTTTATTTTATTTATCACTTTATTTTGCTCATTAGATTTCTTGTTCATTTATTTTGGTTTTTAGATTCAGTTGTTGATAGATATGTATTTATTTCCATTTTATTATTCATACTTTTTATTTTTCCTCCTCCTCCTTATTCTCCTCCTTGTTCTTCATCTTCTTCCTCTTCTTAAAGAATACTCTTCAACTTTTCATGTAATACTGGTTTGGTGGTGATAGACTCCTTTAACTCTTTCTTATTGGTAAAGCTCTTTATCTGATCTTCAATTCTAAATGAGAGCTTTGCTATGTAGAGTAATCTTGGTTGTAGATCCTCGCTCCTCTTCATTTTGAGTATTTCTTGCCACTCCCTTCTGACCTAAAAAGTTTCTGTTAAGAAATCAGACAGTCATATGGGTGCTCCCTTGTAGTTAACAAACTGCTTTTGTCTTGCTGCTTTTAAGATTCTCTTTTTTTCTCTAATGCTTTTTTTTATTTTGAGGGTTTTTTTTTAAATTCCACATCTAAGTGAAATTACACAGTATGTATTTGTCTTTCTCTGTCTATTTCACTTAATATAATGCCCTCAAAGTCCATCCATGTTGTCACAAATAGCAATATTTCATTCTTATTGGCTGAATAATGTTTTATTGTAAACATGTGCCACGATTTCTTTATCCATTTATCCACTGGTGAACACTTAGGTTGCTTCCACACTCCGGCTATTGTAAATAGTGATGCCATAAACATGGGGTGCAGATATCTTTTGAGTTAGTGTTTTCATTTTCCTCAGATAAATACATCGATGTAGAATTGCTGAATCATATGTCACTCTACATTGCCACTTTTTGAGGAATCTCCGTTCTGTATTTCATAATGGCTGTACCAATTTCATCCCCACCGATGACCCTCATAGTGCACGAGGATCCTCTTCTCTCTAGATCCTCACCAATATTTATTGGTATTTCTTGTCTTTTTCATAATAGCCTTTCTAGCAGGTATGAAGTAATATATGGACATCTTACTTCTAGGAAAAATCTTATTTATTCAACAAATGGTTACATAACACTCACTATGTGTCCAAATACTCATCTAGATGCTTTTAAAATATAACATATATAAGCCTCTAAAGTAGGCACTACTTTCAAAATGTGGAGAAACTGAGGTCAAATAAGTTAAATAATTGCCCAAAGTCCCAGAAATAGTATGGAAATCGAACTGAGACCTGAACCTGAGACCAAGCCCTTAACCACTCTGCCGTCCTCCATTGCTTGCTGAGCAATGTGTCATCTGTAAAATGCAGGATGACTATTTTAACTCTGATACTGAATTTAAAACTGTAAAGTGGGTGTTTGTTGGCAGGTGTGTGCAGGTAGATATATGCCTACTGATACACCTTTTAAAACTTTAAAAGGAAATAAACCCAAACATGGCTTATTCATCTACTCTAATAAAAGAGTAATATGCAAATTAACCAGCACTCTGAGACACCTAAGCCATGCCCACCAGCCAAGCTATGCCCACCAGCCAATCAGAGAGACCATATGCAAGTTAAACCATCAAAGATGGTGGTTAATTTGCATACACAGGAGAGTGAAGATTAAAGACAGCTACAAGGAAGCCAAGTGCTGCAGAAGGGAGCCAAGCAGTGGAGAAGGGAATGGAACTGAGGCAGTGGAGACGGTGAAGAAGGGAGGGAGAAGCAAGGGGGTGGGGGGAGTTGAGGTGGCAGAGACGGGAGGAAGCCGAGGCGGGCTTCGCTCCCTTTTCAGCTTCGCTCTGGCTCAGGAAGCCCTATTCTTGCAGGAATCTTCCTGCAATGGGCTACTAGTAGTAACATATTTTGTCAGAAATCTATGGTCAAGCATACATACAGACCTCAAGTTTCAAAGCTTCCAGGGCAGAACATAAATCGAAAGTTACCAAAACCCCTCCCCTCTTGGGGACACCTGGGTTTCCAAGTGGCCCCAGCGTGTGGTGTCCTGACTCTCACTCCCACAGGCAGCACCCAGCGTCCTGCAGATTATCCCGGACTCCCAGCCCAGGGCAAAGGGCAGGGCAGGGAGCCAATGTGGGCATAGCTGCCTCTGCCTTCATCACTGGAGAGGATAGTATTCAGCTCCGACATATCTGTCACTTTTTACGGCAACTACGTGAACACATCACCATCACTTCACATTCTCAGCTGTTGGTCATGGTGTCTCTCATGAAAATGCTGTTCAGCGCAATTTAAACAAAGAATTTTATCCATGACACCCTCCACCCGATTAACTTTAAATAATGTAATCTGAAAGATATTTGGAAGTTCCTTCCTATCTAATTTCCCTAAAAGAGGCCCGGGACATTTTGACCTTTGCTGAAATCAGAATATATTTCAATTTGGGGAAAGGAAAGGAATGTTCCTTCTTTCAGCTTCTGAAAGCACCTAAAACAAGGCACTGCAGTCAGATGCCACGTGTCATTTAAAGGTACTACCTGTGAACGCAGGCAGGCCTGGGGAAGCGCAGGCAGCGCTGCTCAGAAGGGGTAAGGGCCCTGTGTTTTGGACACTTGCCCACCACAGTCCAGGAAGATCTCTGGGCATCCGGGTCACAGGCCTCGGTTCAAATCCCAGCTCTGCCGCCTGCGATCTGTATGACTTATCCCTTCAGAGCCTCAGGTCCCTCGGTTGGATAACGGAGAAGCAAATAATTGGCAAGGTTGCCTTAAATATGAGATAAAGCAATTGGCCTGGCTCTTTGTAAGTACACATATTGAAATGGTATTTCTTCTTATGAAGGTCCATGTTCTTATATACAATGTTGTGGTGGGAAGTTAAAGAGAAAAAGGAAATGCTTTTGGCATCTTCAGAAGAAGGCTGTGGCGCCCATTCTGTGCTCAGAAGCTGGAGCCTAATGTTGGATGACCAAACGTACTAACCCAGCACGCTACATGCAATAATAGCAGGTCACATATCGGCTATAACGCCTGGTTCAGTGTGAGGTGTTTTTTTCTAAACTATATTTTATTGATTTTTTACAGAGAGGAAGGGACAGAGATAGAGAGTTAGAAACATTCATGAGAGAGAAACATCCATGAGCTGCCTCCTGCACACTCCCCACTGGGGTTGTGCCTGCAACCAAGGTACATGCCCTTGACTGGAATCAAACCTGGGACCCTTCAGTCCCCAGGCCGACACTCTATCCACTGAGCCAAACCAGCCAGGGTGACGTGTTTTATTTGAAACAAAAACATCAAAAACAAGACATGCAATTTCAGGCACTACCTGTGTTTCCAGGATGCACAAAACTTACCCAAAGTGGGATTGTGGCGCTGTGCAAGGTGTCATAGGAGGGTGTATAATCTGTGCACTTTCCAAGATGTAGCAAATTGTGATTAATTATATCTCAACAAAAATTGCTCTCGTTTAAAGCAAGCTTGGAAACAATATCTCTAGCCCTTCTTTAATCATATCCTCTGATGGGAGAATGTTCTTACGCACATCAGCTCAGCTCACTTCCTTCCAGAAGGACTGACATCTTAAACTGCACCAAATAATGAATCACCTTGTCAAATAAAGTGCAAAATGGAAAGCCTGTTACCAAACTCATCTGATATAATGACACTTACAACAACATGTTTGAGGTGATAAACCGACAATAATAATTATATTTCCTTTAGACTTTGATTTTACTTGGAGAGTTCGATGCAATCAGACTTTCTTCCTTCAAGAAAATTTTACACCTCGACATTTAATTTCTGAAACTTCAAACCTTCTATGAATGTGCAAATCACAGCTGGCATTAAAAGAAGCACTCCGGAACCTGGGATAATGATGGACACATTTGAGTTCAGAAATGACAAATAGAGCACTTTCTCTCGCTAACAACAAGGCTTTGCTGGTGGACTCTCTGGCAGAGAATAAAAGCAGAATCAAGGTCATGTAAAGCACCCGATTACAGCTGCATGCGTAGCACTTTTGTACATCGTAAGCACTGAATTATTCTGAAATGAATAACCGTTTCTGGGAATTTTCCATCTAACATTCTGAGCATTCGGAAGACTGGGTGGGGTCGTGACCCTCACCGCGCCGGCAGGGATTTTCTGGGCCTGAGTTTCCAGGCCCTGCAGACAACCTGCTCCCCCTCTGCCCTGCAGTCCTGCTTGTGACCAGGCGCCCCCACTGCTCCTGGCCCAGGCCTGGCTTCCCTGTGGGGGCTGAGCATTGGACCCTCCCTCACTTTCCTACACTCGCGCAGCCCGCAGTTGTGTTCACAGCCTGTGGCTTGTGCTTGCTTACTCGCCTTCTACATGCACTTTGCTACTTGTCAGCAGCTCTGGCTAAAAGTTCAGCAGAGGAAACATTTCAAACTTTTGACGAGCATGAGATTTGATCTGTTATTCGCAGGTTCCAGTTATCCGTGCTCTGTCTCAGGACTCCCCAGAGATGCCAGCACGGGCTTTATCTCTTTCCAGAATATTTGTGATGACAAAACCTCCTTATGACCCAACCAGTTTAGAGATTAAGAGATAACATAAAAACTAAGTCTCGTGTAAAAATGGGGCTTTTATTTCTAAATGTAACTGAGCAGACAATTGTTTATTTTGTATGTCTGGAAGATGTAAACTTACATAAGTAAAGGACATACAGCTTTTCCTCTATGATCCCTCCAATCTTACATGCCCTCTCAGGACAGACATGATAAACTAACAGGTGTACCAGTTAATAATGCAGATTTTGTAATCAAAGAAAATATGATAATTTCAAGAGAAACAACAAAAGTGTTTTATTCAAAGTCGTGTTCATCGCTAGCTATACATTACCCCCATCTTTCAGGTAATTTGTGGATACTGTCCCAATAGAACTTTTCTTGTTTTGAGGCAAACCATTCAGAGACCCAATTTTCTACTTCTTCATACGTTTTGAAGTGCTGCTCAGAAAGTGCATGTGCCATCAATCGGAACAAGTGGTAATCTGAAGGAGCAAGGCCTGGTGAATACAGCGGGTGGGTTAATACTTCCCAGGCAAGATCTTTTAACCTGTCTTTAACTGGTTTTGAAGTGCGTCATCATGAAGCAAAATTACTTTGCCGTGTCTTCTGGCACGTTCTGGTCATTTCACGATCAAAGCATGGTTCAAATTGGTTATCTGTTGTTGGTGGTGATCAGTATTAATGGTTTCACCTGGTTTTAGAAGCTCATTATACACCACACCTTCCTGATCCCACCAAACGCAGAGCATTGTCTTCTTTCTGAAGCGATTTGGCCTTGCAGTCAATGTTGATGGTTGACTTGGATCAACCCATGATTTTGTGTATTTGGGATTCTCAAAATAAATCCATTTTTTATCACCAATCACAATTTGATGCAAAAAAGACTTTCTTTCATGCCGTTGAAGCAACATTTTACTGCTGACTTTTCGGTTTTCCATTTGTCTTTCCTTCAGTTGATGTGGCACCCATTTTCCTTCCTTTCAAATCTTTCCCATTGCTTATAAATGATCCGCAATTGTTTGCTAAGCAACATTTAATCTTTCTGCAAGTTGTTTTTGAGTTTGACATGCATCTTCATCCAATAATGCTTGTAATTGTTGGTCTTCAAACTTTTTCTGTTGACCTGGACGTTCTTTGTCTTTCACATAGAAATCATCACTTTTAAAGCATTTAAACCAGCGCTCACAAGTATCTTGAGATGGAGCATGTTCACCATAAGCTTCCTAAAGTATTCAGCAGCACTTTTCTTCAAAATAAAGTAATGAATTAAAACTTGCCACAAATGCTCTTTTTTGGCATGAAATTTGACATTTTTAAGTGTAAAAATATCTATGATGTTAACACCTTCAGAAAATTTGACATATGAAGTTTTTTTGTTTGTTTTTGTTTTTTAATATATCTTTATTGATTTCAGAGAGGAAGGGAGAGGGAAAAAGAGATAGAAACATCAATGATAAGAGAGAATCATTGGCTGCTTCCTGCACACCCCCTATTGGAGATCAAGCCCACAACCTAGGCATGTGCCCTTGACCAGAATTGAACCTGGGACCCTTCAGTCCGCAGACTGATGCTCTATCCACTGAGCCAAACCAGCTAGGGCTGACATATGAAGTTTTGAAGCTTGCTGTCAAAATAGCATACATATCAAATTGCATATATATCAACACATGTGTAACTCCAAATATTGAAGAAAATCTGCATTACTAACTGGTACAATGGCAGCTCAGCTGGTTAGAGTGTCGTCCAGATACAACAAGGTTGCAGGTTCCACGTCTGGTCAGGGCACATGTGAGGAGCAATCAATGAATGCACAAATAAGTGGAACAAAAAATCAGTGTGTTCTCTCTTTTTCTCTCTCTTCCTTTCTCTAAACTCAATCAATAAAAAATAAATAATAAACCATAATACTTCAGACCTAAGTTATGAAAAGTGTTTATTAAATTGCTTGTTTGAAATACTTTGCCTACAGCAGCATCAGCTATTAGATTCCAAATCCTAGTGATCTGTATTTTGTTCTAATGCTCACACCATGTGTTCCAAAATAGTAGTGTGCAACAAACTGGTTAATGTTAAAATGAATATAAGTGTTTAAATAAAGGATATAAATAAGATAGGGTCCCTATGAAGCAGCATTCTAAAAAAAGAATACAGACAATTTTAAAAATAAGAAAAATCCACTACTAAGTGTCAAACTTCGGAAGGCAAATTAGCTAAATGCCTACTTCAAGGTCATGTTTTCATCCCTAAACTTGCTTATAATTAATGATTGGGTAATCATGTAGGTTTCCAGCATTCCTAGTCAAAGTAACATTAGTGAAACAAACAAAACATGTTATTAAAATTTACTGTTAATATCTAAGTATTCATTTTCAATGATAGCTAAGGATTCTAGGTGTAACTTGGTGTGAAAATCTACTTTATGCTTTAAATTCTACAGTCACTTAAAATAAAAATATATATCATCACAAGAATAACCGCTACAGTATCTGATAATTATGAAAGCTGCTCATCTTATTATGTATAAATGCCACTGTGAAGAACTCTCAACCATTTAATAAGTAAGGATTGTCAGGTAAACAAACACAAAGCCTTTAGAATGTGCATTTAAATTTTAATTAAACCCCATTTAGGTTATAATTTTGAGAACATATTCTCTTTTTGAATTGTTTGTATTCTGTCAAGATGAATTGAAAGGAGAAAGCCAAATTTCATACCTTGAAAATTTCTAATGAGGCAAAACTTCAAAAGGCATGATTAATAACACCCATGAAAAGCCACCTTTGGCCCGATCATACCACAGGCTACAAAGAGCATGAAGACAAGGAGAGGCTACCCGAGAGAAGCGGGACAGCTGGCCCATCTCGCCGCTGTGCCGGCCCATCTCGCCCCTGTGCTGAGGGAAGCAGCGGGCCCCCACAGCGGGCTGTCTGGTGGCCGGCAGGGCTGCAAATCTGTTTCTATACTGTGGTTTCAAACTTCCCAAGGCACCTCCGAAAACTTTCCAGACAAAGCAGTAGAAGTAATTAAACTGATTTTTCAAATATTCGACTTACTTTTTTAATGCAGATGTTCTTTTTATAATGAACTAGATATTAAATTTAACAATTCAGCACTGACCCAGAAAAGGCATTGGGGATGCACCTATCAGGAAGCAAGAGAGGCCTCTCTGAGGAGGTGGCTTCAAGCTGAGACTTGAAATCAGGCAGTGGTCCAGGGAGGAGCCTCTGGGCACATGGGGAGACAGTTCAAAGGTCAAAGGCCCGTGGCGAGCAGCCAGTGGACCACGTTCGAAAGGGAGAGAGAAGTGGCTGCAGCACAGGAGGTGAGAGGGAAAGGCTCCTCTGATGAGGACTGAGAGACAGGTGGAGCCAGATGCTAGGCCTCCTTGCCCATTCTCGTGCCCTTCCTCTACCATCCCGCCTCCCTGGCCCCCTTCATTTCGCCCTCAGCACCCTGCACAATGGTTTCTTTACAGTGAAACTGCATGTTATCACTCCTCTGCTTGACATCCTTCTATGGTTTCTCACAGCACATAGAATGCCACCCAAACGCCTTGCCACGACGCAGAGGCCTCCCCCCCCCCTAGATTTCCCCGGACTGTCTGCCCTTCAGGACTCTCTCCCTTCCACTGACTAATGTCCAGCCTCTTCTCTCCTCACTCACACACAAGCTCTGTTCATCTGGACTGTTACCATGCTGTCCATGCTGTTCCCTCTGCGAGAGCCCCTTCCCTTCAGCTCTTTGCATGACGCCCAACTCTTTTCTCAGGGTTCAACCTCACCCATTAGGGCCTTCTCTGGTAATTACCAAAATGGAATCTCCCTCCCCCTACCCCATCCTAATATCCCTCATCAGCTATTTTTCCGCTTGAATTTCTTTTTATTTTTAATGTTTCTGATTTTCTTTTGTTGCTTTTTAATTTAAATACCTTATTCTTTAAAGTATTACATGAGTCTATATTTCTTCTCATTGACCTCTCCCCAGCCACTCTTACCCTCCAGCACATGCCCTCACCCCCCTACTGTCTGTGTCCATTGGCTATGCTCATATGCATGCATACAAGTCCTTTGGTTGAGCTCTTACCCCCTTACCCCCTGCCCTCCCTCATAGGTGGACAGTCTGTTGGATGCTTCTATATCTCTGGTTTTATTTTTGTTCATTTGTTTATGTTGTTCATTATATTCCACACATTAGTGAGATCATGTGATATTTATCTTTCTCTGACTGACTTATTTTGCTTAGCATAATGCTCTCCAGTTCCATCCATACTGTAGCAAATGGTGAAAATTCCTTCTTTTTTATAGCAGCATAGTATTCCATTGTGTAGATGTATCACTGTTTTCTAATTCACTCATCGGCTGATGGGCACTTGGGCTGTTTCCAAATCCTAGTTATGGTGAATTGCGCTGCTATGAACATAGGGGTGCATATGTCCTTTCTGATAGGTGTTTTTGATTTCTTGGGATATATTCCTAGAAGTGGGATCACTGGGTCAAATGGGAGTTCCATTTTTAGTTTTTTGAGGAAACTCCATACTGTTCTCCACAGTGGCTGCATCAGTCTGCA
The DNA here is from genome assembly GCA_004026665.1 of Murina feae. Classification (NCBI taxonomy): domain Eukaryota; kingdom Metazoa; phylum Chordata; class Mammalia; order Chiroptera; family Vespertilionidae; genus Murina; species Murina feae. The sequence goes on along the minus strand of PVJC01029965.1, from coordinate 4,990 downwards.
TTCCCACCAGCAGTGCGCGAGGGTTCCTTTTTCTCCGCATCCTCGCCAGCACTTGTCGTTTGCTGATTTGTTCTTTTCTTGTTTATGAACTGTCTTCCCTATCAGCCTGACAGCTACTGAAGGATGCTACCAAATTCATTTTCTTTACCATTAATAGCCTCAACACCCAGAAAGATGCCTGGAAATGATGGGCCTTCAATAAATATCCATTGAATAGGAAATAGAAAAATAAAAATAAAAACAACAGTAATCCTTTAAGTTAAAGCCCAGTAAGGAAATAAACAAATAAATCATATAATAGTAACACATGAAATGAATAGCTCCCACTACTAACTATTCACTATACGACATACAGTGTGCTCAATGGTTTATTTCATTTATTGCCCATAACACATCTATGTAAGGTGACCAGATTTTAACATTGGTAAAGTGGGACACCATTGATGGGGGGGGGGCTTCTTTTTTTATTATTATTACTTAAAATATTACAAAGATTAGTACATATGTCTCTTTCCAAAAATCGGGACTTTTTTAAAACACCGCGAGACGTAGGACAAATTGTTAAAAATTGGGACTGTCCCACCAAAAACAGGACATCTAGTCACCTTAATCTATAGGCAAGACATTACTCTCCCTGTTTATTTCTTAAACAACTAAGAAACTAGAAGCTTAGACAGAAGTACCTTGCCCAAAGTTGTACTTTGTAAGTGGTAGAATCAGGGGAAGGACTTGAATTCCACACTCAGAATGAAGACCGACTTCCTTCCTTCCTTCCTTCCTTCCTTCCTTCCTTCCTTCCTTCCTTCCTTCCTTCCATCCTTCCTCTTCCCTCCCTCTCCTTTACTCCCTCCCTGTCTTTCCCCCCCACACCAACCCCTCCCCCACCTCCTTTCCTTCCTTTCTTTCTAATTCTCACCTGAGGACATGTTTTTATTGCTTTTTTAAAAGAAAGGGAGAGAAGCAGCAATGTGAGAGAGAAACATCAAAAGGTTACCTCCCTTTGTCGTTCATAATTTTTCATCTTTATCTTTCTCTTCTTCTTCCTCTTCTTAAAGACTACCCTTCAGCATTTCATATAATCCTGGTTTGGTGGTGATGAATTCCTTTAGCTTTTTCTTGTCTATGAAGCTCTTTATTTGACTATCAATTCTACATGATAGCTTTGATAAGAATTATGAACAACAAAGTGACAACAAATACATATCTATCAACAAGTGAATCTAAAAATTAAGTCAATAAAAAATCTGATGAACAGAATAAACTGGTAAATATAATAGAAGCAGGGGCATAGATAGGGAATGGACTGATAATTCAGGGGGTGGGGTGGGAAGGGGTTGTAAGGGGTGTGGGAAGAAACTGGACAAAAATCTTACACCTATGGATGAGGACAGTAGTGGGGGGTAAGGGAATGGGGTGGGGTGGAACCAGGTGGAGGGGAGCTATGGGGGTAAAAAACAAAAAAGAGGAACAACTGTAATAATCTGAACAATAAAGATTTATTTTTAAAAAAAAACAAGTAAAAACCTTACAAAAAAAAAAAAAAAGGTTACCTCCCGTACCCACCCTGAACCCACAGCCTGGGTATGTGTCCTGATTGGAAATTGGAAATTGAATCCACAAGCTTTTGGTGTAAGGGATGATGTTCAGACCAGTTGAGCCACCCAGCCAGGGCTCCAGGCCTTTATTTAGTTGACCTCTGGGAGGCACTAAAGATGCTTTGAGAAAAGTAAAATGATTCTTAAAATATTTTATTGGTAGAGTATTCATTCATTCCAGGAATTATAATAGATCATTTGTAATTTTAACTCTGTGAAACTTAAATGGAGCTGATAGTCAATTTCCCTCCCAGACAGCTTGCCCGAGGACTCCATTTCCTATCCCATTCCCTCAATTAGAGAGAACTGGTTAGCTCTCAAATGCGAAATGCTCCTCTGACACACAAATACCCACAAGGACGATTAACATGATACAATCTTAGACTAAATGTGAAATAAAGGAAAATATAATTTCTTCTGGATGTATATAATTATATTTAGACATAAAATCATGTACTGTGCAAAACTTCATGAACTTTAATTTTCAAGAGAGAAAATAGCACAATCACCATAAGCCCCGCCTAAATGTACTTTTATACACATCATTATTTATACCACATTTTTAATGTGAAATATTTTCAGTGTGCCTGGTTTGGTTCAATCCTGTTAAACAAATAAAAAAACAAAAAACCCTGCAAAATGCATTTCTCCATGTGGCTGGGTAGAATTCCAGGTTGTGAGGAAACTGATTATGTACTTATGCTCTTCTTTCTTCTCAATTATGAATATAAAGTCTGGGACAAAAAAATGTATCCTTGGGCAACACAATAATTTGCAGTTAAATAAGCATTTTGCCAAGACTTAAAAAAAATAAGGGAGCGTGCAAACACAAAGGAAATTAAATTTCACGCTGTAAGGGCTGATTTGAAAAGTTTAAAGAGAGGTGCAGCACATTCATATACAGTTATGTGACTCTTTTCTCTTAAAAGTCTATTCTGATCATTTTTATATGTCATTAAATAGTCTTCACATTTTGTATAATACTTGCATAATTCTTCAACATGAGGCTATGTTATCATTTCTTTAACAAAGCTTCCTTTTGCGTTGTAAACCTTTTTTCCAAGATTTTTTTAAAGTTTTTCAGTTTTCATAATGTAAAGATATCCCACTGGGATGAAAATCAGCTTTATTAAGGTGCAATTGACTTACCATGTGATACACCCATTTGAAGTTTATATTTCAAGGAGTTTTGAAAACATACATATCCAGGCAACCATTGTCACAATTAAGATAAAAAATATTGAATCAGAGGGTGTACGCCTCCCACTGTCATGGCCATGGCAGCCGCTGACCTTGTGCCTGTCCTAGGCTCCCACCTGAATAGGCTCCACGGGGTGCATGCTTTTCCATCGGGCTTTTCTTCACTCAGCACAGTGTTTCTGATATTCATCCATGTTGTTATGTGTGACAGAAATTCGTGGCTTTTTATTGCTGAGGAGTAGTGTAGTGCATGGATGTATTGGGCTATTTATTCTTCCTCCCACTGAGACATCGTGGCTGCTTTAGTTTGAGCTACTTTGGAGAAAACTGCTACGAACGTTTGTGCACAGGTGTTCCTGGGAAGATGCTTGCATTTCTGTTGGGCAAGTTCTTCTTAGGAGGGGGATTTCTGGGTTATATGGTATTTAAATGCCTAACTTTTAAAGAAAGCACCAAACTGGTTTTCCAAACTGGTGTCCCAAAGAATGTCCTTACCAGCAGAGTATCAGAGTTTCATTTGCTTCAAATCCTTACCAACACTTGGCATGGTCAAGCCATACTAATATACTGGTATATGTAGTAGAATCTCACTCTGTGTTTTTTAAAAAATATATATTTTATTGATTTTTTTACAGAGAGGAAGGGAGAGAGATAGAGAGTTAGAAACATCGATGAGAGAGAAACATCCATCAGCTGCCTCCTGCACACTCCCTGCTGGGGATGTGCCCACAGCCAAGGTACATGCTCTTGACCGGAATCGAACCTGGGACCCTTGAGGCCGCAGGCTGACGCTCTATCCACTGAGCCAAACCAGTCAGGGCTCTCACTCTGGTTTTTGATGTGCATTTCCTTAGTGGCTCACAATGTTGAGTTTTTTCATATGTTTATTTGCCATCTATATTTCTCCTTCAATGAACAGCTCTTCCAACCTTTAGCCTTTTTGGTTTTTTTAAATTGAATTGTTTGTATTCTTCTTAATGACTTTTGAAACTTCTTATATACCCTGGATAAGAGTCCTTTTAACAAGTATATTTAATGCAAATATTTTCTTCTACTCTATAATTTGTCTTTTCATTTCTTAGTAGTATATTTTGAACATCAAAAGTTTCAAATTTGATGAACTTTAATTTATAACTTTTTTCTTTTTATGATGCACATTTTTTGTGTCTCCTCCAATAAGTTTCTTACCAATATCATTTCAATAAATTTTACTATTTACTAAGAAAAATGAATAGTATCATGGTATTTTTCTGAAATTAAAATATATTCAGACTCTGTTGTTTCATAGGGCTGGAGTGAGGATTGAGATCAGGGAAAGCAATTAGTCTGGTGATTGGACATTCACTGTTCCCTACATGCCAACTTTTATGACTGTGTTCATCAGAAACATATAAATTCCTTTTCATACAAAATTTTGCAAACTTTATAATCAGGAAAGAACTATTTTTCCCCATTTTCATTGACAAGTTATTACCCTATGATAACATTGTACCTTAATTTTTCTCTTTATATTCCCTCCGTGGTTTCACCTCATGGGTTTGCAGTTTTGTAAAGTCCTTCCTTATCCAAAATCTGCTCTATAATAAGAATGTAGCATATGATACCACTGGTACCATAAAATGTTGGGAAACAGAAATCGATAAATTATTTGGGGACTAACTACAAGCAATTTTAAATTTTAGAAACTTATTTTACACTAGGGGCCCGGTGCACAAAAATTTGTGCACTCGGGGTGGAGGGAGTCCCTCAGCCCGACCTGTGCCCTCTCACAGTCTGGGACCCCTCAGTGGATGTCCTATGATGGCCCCAGTCTGCCAGGCGCCTTTTGTGTGTGTGTGTGTGTGTGGCCACTGGGGACCTGCCCCAGCCCCATCAGAGGCTCGGAGCAGTCCTCCTGTGTGTGTCTACCTGCCGGGGGCCTGCCCCCAGGCACACCGTGGAGGCTTGGAGCAGGCATCCCCTCTATGTTGATCTCTCAGACTCTTGCCCTCCCCTGCATGTTGTTCTCTTTTTTGAGCGTGGCCAGGGCTGGGTGCTGCCTGCCTCCCAAGCTTGCCTACTGCCCATCTTCCTCCAGCCACCAGAAAGCAGGGAAAACCCTGCCTCGTGGTCAGGCCAGCCTTTTCCTGCTCCCTGATCCCTGGAAGGGACCTGGGAAGCCGCCAAGCAGGCCGCCAACTCTTTCCCACTCACCC
>PVJC01029964.1:0-21508 GCA_004026665.1 Murina feae | reverse complement strand
CCTGCTTGGTGGCTTCCCAGGTCCCTTCCGGGGATCAGGGAGCAGGAAAAGGCTGGCCTGACCACGAGGCGAGGTTTTCCCTGCTTTCTGGTGGCTGGAGGAAGATGGGCAGTAGGCAAGCTTGGGAGGCAGGCCGCCCTCAGCCCTGGTCACAGCTCAAAAAAGAGAACAACATGCAGGGGAGGGCAAGAGTCTGAGAGATCAACATAGAGGGGGTGCCTGCTCCAAGCCTCCACAGTGTACCTGGTGGCAGGTCCCCAGCAGGTAGACACACACAGGAGGACTGCTCCGAGCCTCAGATGCAGCTGGGGGCAGGTCCCCAGTGGCCACACACACACACACACACACACACACACACAGAAGGCGCCTGGCAGACTGGGGCCATCATAGGACATCCACTGAGGGGTCCCAGACTGTGAGAGGGGGCAGGTCGGGCTGAGGGACTCCCTCCACCCCGAGTGCACAAATTTTTGTGCACCGGGCCCCTAGTACTTATATAAGACAAAGTAGACACAATACAAAGTCTTTGGTATGATCCAAAAAAATGATTATATAATGACTAGTGGCCCAGTGCATGGATTCATGCACACTGAAAGGAAATTAATTAAAAGAAATATTTTAATATCACTATTTGGCCTTTCTCTATAATAGCAGTGTCAGAGATTAAAGAAAATTAGTAAAATATGTATGAAACTATTATGTAAATTGATTAATAGACAATAATAACATGATATAACAACAATGAAGACATGATATAAAAATAATGGAAACATTATATAAAACAACAGAAACATGATATAAAAACATTGATAAACACAATGACTGATAAATTGATTAACCTATTCTAATATCTCCCTGTATACCACATTAAGAGTAAAAACACTTTCAGAGTGCTTGACTAATTTTCTTTGTGATGAAGTATTTACAACTTTAATGTCACGTGCTCTTCGAATTCAAGAGAAAGCAACATATACCTGACCATGTCCAAAATGGGTTCAGGTAGGAATATTCCTATAGTCTGTCTAGATTGGCACCAGCAAGAGCTTTATATGTATTGCTCATGTGCAAGTCAACATTTATTTTTATTTTTATTTTTTAAAATATATTTTGTTGATTTTTCACAGAGATGAAGAGAGAGGGATAGAGAGTTAGAATCATCGATGAGAGAGAAACATCGATCAGCTGCCTTCTGCACAGTCCCCACTGGGGATGTGCCCGCAACCAAAGTACATGCCCTTGACTGGAATCGAACCTGGGACCCTTGAGTCCGCAGGCTGACGCTCTATCCACTGAGCCAAACCAGTTAGGGCTCAACATTTATTTTTAAATTGCCAGTGTTCATCATATGTACTGGCTGGTTGGTCAGTCAGATGGTCGGATGGTCAGACAGACATAAGGTTGGTCACTTAGCCTTTTATATATATATAGATAATATATAATCCAACAAGATGATACAACATTTCTGAATATTTATGTACCTACTATAGGAGCACCTAAATACATAAAGCAATAACTGAGACAGAAATAAATAGCAATACAACAGTAAAGGATATTAATACACCACTTACATCAATAGAAGATCAATAAGGAAATGTTGGACTTGAGGGACATGTTAGCCCATATGAATTCAAAGATATATACAGAACATTTAACCAAAAAGCAACAGAATACACATTCTTCTTATGTACACCTGGAATACTCTCCAGGATAAATCACTTGTTAGGCCACAAAACAAATTTAAGATTAAAGTCATGTCAAGCATCTTTCAAACTACAATGGTATGACACTAGAAATCAATTACAGAAAAAGCTAGAAAATTTACAAATGTAGATATTAAAGAACATGCTACTGAATAACCAATGAGTCGAATAAGAAATCAAAAAAGAAATGTAAAAGTATTTTGAGATATGAAAATGGAACTGCAACATACCAAACTTGATGGGATGCAGCAGGGCAGTTTTAAGACGGAATTTCATAATGATGCCAACATCAAGAAACAAAGAAGTTTTCAGTTCAAGATAATGATGTAGAAAGATTCTAAATTCACCTCGCCCTGTAGACAGAATTAATCTACATCTTCATATGGAACAATTTCCTCTGGAAAAAACTTAACTAGAGAAGCAGCCCCTTCCCATTGGGAAAATGAGAGGGAAATCACATTGAAGAGGGTAAGAAAGGCTGAGACACAATCCTATCATAAATTCCACCCTCAGCATGGTGTCCTCCAAAGCCTGGACCTTCTCTTTGAGAAGGAAATAAATTGTACCCCACAGCAGACATACCAAATTTTAAGACTGGCAGCTGAGAGACTAGATCCCATAGCATCTGGTTTTGAATACCAACAGGACTTGTACCTACAAGATCTACAGTGTTGTGGCACAACAAGGAAAGGCTATGAAAGGGCTCATATGCAGATTCACCCATCCCAGAACTTAGTATAGAAGCAGCCTTTTATATAGCACCCAGAATAGACTAATTTGTTAATTTTAAAACATTGATCTGAGAGACAGTGACTTCCAAGATAGAGGCTGGTAGAGCCATCTTTCTGTTCTTTCTCTGTCTTGACAAAACCAACAGGCATCATCTTTTTTATTCTTTTTATCATTTCTGGTGGGTTCCAAGTTTATTCTAGCTGGCAGGTGCCATCTATCTTCTGATCTCTCCTTCCACCTTATTAAAGCTAGAAGACATCATCTTTTAAAATTTTTCTATTATTTTTTAATTTTTCTTTCATTTCCTGTTGTTTCTTTTTTTCTTCCTGTTTATAGCAGGTGCTGTTTTGCATCCCCCTTCTGCCTTACTCCAGCCAATGGGTACCATCTTTGTGATCTCCTTTTACTACCAATATCTCCCAGAGGGGAACATTTACACATCTCTGGTGTCCTGCTTTTTAGGTCTGGTGACCTGGGTTTTACACTCCCTGAACTCAGGAGGATAAAGAAGATCTTCAACAAAGAGATAGAAAATATATGAAAGTATGAACAGAAGGCGTAGGGCTAAAGATGACCGAACTAAAAAGTACACTAGCAGGGTTCAATAATAGACTAGCTAATGCATAATAAAAAACCAGTAAACTCAAAGACAGAGCAGCAAAAAGACAAAAGAATACCAAAAAGAAATGTAAAGCTAGAAAAAGGTACTTATGGGAAAACATCAACTGGACTAAGATTGCATCCTAGGAGTTCTAGAAAGAAGACAGGGAGAAGGGGAAAAATGATAATTGAAAAAATAATAGCTGAAAATTTTCTTAGCGTGGGAAAAGAACACAGGCATCCATATCAAGGAAGCCCAGAATGTTCCTCAAACATTAATTCAGAGATACCCCCACAAAGACACATTATAAATAACATTTCAAAGACTCAAAAGCAACAAAAGGACAAAATCTTGTTACATATAACTGAAGCTCAATAAAATTATGAGCAGATTTCTTCAGAAACTTTGCATGCCATAAAAAGTAGAGGTTAAGTAACAACAGCGCCTTGGGATGTGTTCATCCACTGAGGTCTCAGGAAAGGTTTACAGTTATCCCCAAATTGTGTGCTTACTTAAAGGACTGCCCTTCTGGCTGCAGCTATGATAAGCTAATAGGCCCCTTTCAAAGAAAGACTGAGCTTCTTGGTCTAGTGCCTCTTATTGTGTCCTATGAATGGTGGCTATTTATGAACTTTTTCACCTTTGGTTACAGTCATATGGCACATATGAGTGTACTAATAAGCCCAGCTGGTCACCAGAGTCAGGTGATATGCAGGTGTCCCCTGGCAAGAAATGCAAAAATCAGGGCACCAGACAGGAACAATGAGACAGAGAGACAGCATAAAGACTTCATCCACTTACCTCTGTTCTCTGAGATTACCCTATAGTCCACTACAAATGTGCCAGATCAGAAGCCTCCCATCAGGTCACATTCCCTGAACAAGAAAATAGCCCTCTTTCTCAGAATGTGTGGGGTATGTTTAAGTCTGCTATCTGTGCAGTGCTCATTTAGTGGCAGTATTCAAAGCAGGAATGGGCTGTAGGATCATTACAGTCCCATAAACAAAAAATGCAAACCACTTTGGCCACCAGAGCCCAGCTATCAAGTACTTTGAACTCTTATCAGGTTTGATTTTATTCTTTTGTTTGGAACACATTCCTTTCTTGCTTCCTTTTGCTTGACTCTCCATGTTCATTTGTAATCATGAAACAGCCACTTCTCCCAGTCCTGAAGGGTTGGCCTTCTGCAGGCGATGAACATACCAAACTTATGTGATGCAGAAAAAGCAATTTTAAGAAAAAAGTACATAGCAATAAATGCCTACCTCAAGAAACAAGAAAAATCTCAAGTAAATAACCTACCTTTACACACCAGACAGGAAAAGGCAAATACTGTGCAATGCCACTTATATGAGAAATACACAATCATTGAATGCATAGGAAGAGAAAGTAGAATGGTGGTTGTCAGAGCCTGAGGGGTTGGAGAAAGGTAGACATGCTGGTAAATGAGAAATTCCTCTAGTTATAAGGTGAATTAATTCTAGGTATCTGATGTGCATCATGGTGAGTATAAGATACTATCCTGTTTTGCATACTTCAAAGTTGCTATGAGAGTAGAACTTTAATTTTCTCACCATAGCAATACCAAGAAAATAGCAGTTATGTGTGGTGTAGGATATGGTAGCTAATCTTATTTTGGTAAACATTTTTCAATATATTTGTGTATTGAATTACCAAATGGTACACCTTAAACTTACACAATGTTATGTGTAAATTATATCTCAATAAAGCTGTGGATAAAAAGAAGTAATGATAGCCCTTGCCAGTCTGGCTCAGTTGGTTGAGTATCATCTCATGAACCAGGAGGTCACTGCTTCAATTCCTGGTCAGAGCTCAGGGGTTGTGGGCTCCATTCTCAGCAGGGGGCATGCAGGAGGCAACTGATCAATGATTCTCTCTCATCATTGATGTTTCCATCTCTCTCTCTCCCTCTCCTTCCTCTCTTTCTCTAAAATCAATTTAAAAAACATTAAAAAAGAAGTATTGCCCTGACTGGTTTGGCTCAGTGGATAGAGTGTCGGCCTGTGGACTGAAGGGTCCCAGGTTCGATTCCGATCAAGGGCATGTACCTTGGTTGTGGGCACATCCCCAGTGGGGAGTGTACAGGAGGCAGCTGATCGATGTTTCTCTCTCATCGATGTTTCTCTCTATCCCTCTCCCTTCCTCTCTGTAAAAAACCAATAAAATATAAAAAAAGAAGTATTGACAAAAAACTTCCCAAATCTTGAGAAGGAAATACACATACATATTTAAGAAACCCCACAATCCCAAAAGATCAACCCATGAAGTCCACACCAAGAGACATTATAATCAAATTGTCGAATATTAAATACAATTAGAGTGTCTTGTTAGTGGAGAGAGTAACTTTTTACATATGAGAGATTCCCCCATGTAAAATAAATAAATAAAATAAAACCCCCAACCAAGACTAGAATCAGGAGGATCTGTAGTGGGAGCTCTCCTGCCTGTCAATTGCAAAGCCCTACAGAAAGAACTCATATGCAGTGGAACCTAGGTTCTCGAACTTAGTTCCAGAAGCCTGTTTGAGAAGCCATTTGTTAGAGAACAGACTCATTTTTACATTAGAAATAATGTAAATTGAACTAATTCATTCCAGATCCCCCCAATTGATTTCGTTTTTTAACCTTTCTTATATACAGTATATGTCTAATGTACTGTTTAATCTATAAACAAACACTTAAATTTATTGAATCACCCTATACTAGCCTTAAAGCAATCACTTTCGGCACTTGTTTGCCTTAAAGAAATCACTTTCAGCACTTGTTTCAGGGGTGTCTTTCTGGAGGTCAATATGTAACATGTTTGCTTGCTGTCACTGGCTACTTTTAGTTTATCCAAATCAACAAAAGTCTTCAATTGCATGTGATGATTGTTTTTTTCACACCCTTAGCAACATTAGTACTCTTTATGGCCTCTTTATGTTTTAAAATTGTGCTCATCATCCATTTAGCCAGCAAAAAAAAACCACAAAAATACTCACAACACAATTTCCTGAGATGTTAACAACACAAGGTTTAGTGGTAAATTGACTCCCACTGGCACACTTTCTCCTTTGTGGCCTGAGAGATGCTTTTTGTCAACAACTGAGACATTTTTTCCATAAACAATTTTGTGATAGGACTATCTGACTGACTTTTAGACTTAGGTAAACATATTTAGTGGCTCACTAATGGATTCAGAAATGACTCCCCCTTTCCCAATAACTATGGCTGGTGAACAAACAGGAGAGGCATCCATAGAGGTCCTTGATCTCACTCATGTTCTTGCCTACCCACCCAAGACTTTAAGGGAAAGTTTCTTCCTGGATACAAGACCCCTCTGTCTTTGCATTCTGAAGCTCTGCAAGCTTTATTAAGGATCTTTTCAGAGGCATCATATTTTTCTTTTAAAGGCTGTTTGTCTGCAAGTAGTTTGACATGACATTTTGGCCTGATTTCTTCTGGCTGTTTCTGGAGACTGGCTACCCTCCAACCCAACTCCCTTGAACAAACTGTTTCTACTAAAACTAGTTAGTCTTTGCCTCCGCACTAGACCAGACTGTCTCATTTCAAAGTGTTGTACAGCCTTTGACCAGCCTTTGAGCTGACCTACTATTCAGCCTCTGACCTGACTCCCTCAGGATGGAGATGTCTCTTTGAAACTGTTGTTTCAGCCTTTGACCTAATTCATTCAGACTCACACTGTTCGAAATTGGACTGACAGGTATTTGGCTTGCAAGCTGTTTGGGCTATTTAAGCTGTTTAAACGATTAAAGCTACTTAAGTTGTTTAGGCTGTTTTGGACTTTTGTTCTAGACAAAAAAATCTGAGAAATGGGGTTTCAGTTAACTAAATACTTTCGGTGTGCCTCCCCTACAAAGACACTGGCTAATTTTATGTTTTGAAGCCATGGTCAATCCTCATGCCATTATCGAAATAAAGGGACTTATTTGGCCAAAAGCAATTCAGAATACCGATGGATTTTATGGGGAACTTATAAAATCCCCAAACTTACTTTTTTTAAAAACACCAAATTGGACAATCATAGCTCTGGAATTGGCAAAACTAAACGGAACACATTTTGATTTGTATTTGGGGGCTTCCAAATGTTGTCAGGAGTCTGTTGTCTCTTTGCAAAGTAAAGTTTTAAGATTAACTGAAACAAATAAATATTTAAAGAAAGATGCCCGGCAGTGATTGAGTGTAGACCCAGGAGCCAAGAGGTCACTGGTTCTATTCCAGGTCAGGGCACATGCCCGGGTTGCTCGCTCAATCCCCAGTGTGGGACATGCAGGAAGCAACCGATCCATAATTCTCTCTCATTATTGATGTTTTATCCCTCTCTCCCTCTCCCTTCCTCTCTGAAATCATACAATATGTCAATAAAGACATATCCTAACTAATAAAAGCGTAATATTAAAATTGACCATTTCTTTGGGACGCCCAACAGCCAATCAGAACAATGGTATGCAAATTAGCCCAGCCAAGATGGCGGAGGCCCGGGCTGGCAATGGAGCGATTGCGCGGGAGCACACAAGGGCGGAGGCCTGGCCTCCGCCCTTGCGTGCTCCAGTGGTCGTTTCTGGGCAGTGACGGGTGGCTGCAGGACCGGGTGGCCGCCCAGGCCCCCGGCCCTGCAGCCGGGGCTGGCAATAGAGAGATGGGGCTGGGAATAGAGATCGCGCCAGTGGTTGGTTCTGGGCGGCCTCGGGTGAGAGCCTGCCCGGCCCTGAGGCTGGGGCTAGCAATAGAGCAATCGTGCCTGTGGTGGTTCCAGAGGGTGGTAAGCAGCCGCAAGGCCGGGAGCCGGCAGCCCGGCCCGGCCCTGTGAGGCCTGGGAATAGAGCAATTGGGCCTACACGACCTCAGAGGCTCAGTGGCGGGGGCTTGAGGGGGGTACCCCCTCGGGGTCATGCCCGAGCATCCTCTGCCCCTGCACAGAGTGTCTGCCACAGGTCCAGCCACCTGGCTCCACCCTGGAGGCCTCCATGGGGCATGTGCGAGTGTGTGCCTGGCTCCACCCCCGGTGTGTCCACTCAGCAGCAAGGCCCCCCCCCAAGGGACCATGCACCAGCGTCCACCCACTGGCCTGCCACCAGCTCTGCACCAGGTGTGTCCCCTCAGCGGTGGAGGCCCACCAGGTATGTGCGATGGTAGGCCACCCGGCTGGAAACGTCCACGCCTGCACTCACCAGCCATCCCACCCCCAGAACCCTGAGGAGCCTGTGGCCAGCCTGAAAACAGCCCTCAGCCCCTCACCCAGGCTGGCCATGCATGCCAGCAGGTGGACATCCCCCCCTAGGGGTCCCAGACTGTGAGAGGGCACAGGCCAGGATGAGGGACCCCTTCCTCCCCTCGCCAAGTGCACAAATTTTTGTGCACTGGGCCCCTAGTTTTTTAATAAAAGAAAGTGAAGACGTCTTACACAGCCTTGTGTTTCTTGCCTCTGGAACCATCTTGCCTCAGTTCCCTGGGTCCTTTGTCTTTGGTTCTACTTTTAATGCCCTCTTCTTTGCCTCTTTCAGCTTCTTTGTCTCTGGCTCTGTCTCCTGTGCCATCCTCCCCCTCCTCTGAATCTTTCCCCACTCCCTCCTTCTCTGAACCTGTCAGTACTTCTATTTTTTTTTTCACTTAAACCTTTTGAGTATCCTTATAAACCTCAGTTTTCTTATCTTTCCTGGGCCATGGCCGAATTGTGAGACATCATTAAGAGTTTCTTAAAGTAACCAAGGATATTCATGAATTTACTAAGGGATTTTCAGCTTTATATCAGTGAGTCCACATGCTTGTTAGTGAGTTTCAGGTTCGACATTGGATGAAAACTGACACTTGAGGAAATCTTAGATTATCCTGCTGAGTTATTACATGACCAGGGTCATGCAATTGCTAAATACCTTCATTGGGCAATGCCTGGGATTTTCCCAAAGACTGCTGATGGGAGTAAAATTTAAGCTTGTACATAAATCCTGATGAACCTGTTCATAATTAGTATGATTTACTTCAGGTTATTTTCAAAGAAAATCCTGATTTTCCTTCAGATGCTGATTCTATTTGGGGAGGCTTCAACTTTATGTTTATTAACAGGTTGACCTGACATTTTTTTTCTTTTACTCAAAAGAAACAAAATTGAATTGTAAACTATGTCCACTGCAGATTTAGTTAGTGCTTCATATCAGCTTGCTCACACACTAGATGAGTTACGTAGAAGTAAGATTGTGAAATTTTTAAATTTTCAGCTTGAAAATTTAAAGGACTGGTGCAAAACCCAAACCACAGTTTATGCTATTGTTGCAAAGAGCCAGAACATTAAAAAAGAAATTGTCACAAATATAACCACTTCAGGTGCCCTTGGAATTCTTACCAGCCTTTCAGTTGTCCTAATTTCAAGTGATGAGGCTCCAAGGAACTAACTACAGGGGCTTTCCCAAAGTATCCTCTTAATAGATTTCAATAATCTTTTTTCCTAATTGAGCATAAATCTCTCTTGAGTCTTTATTGACAATATTGCTACATCTCTGTTGCTCAGATCCATTGCTATAAAGCAGTTCAAGGCTCAGAGTAATAAAACAGTTCAAATAGTGAGGATTGCTCGTAAACCTCTATAAGTCCTTGTATCTAAACCTATCCTATGTTGTATAGGTACTTTAAAAGATATTCACCATTTCCTCTTTAGTTCATTTTCTCCTTATTCATTTATTAAACCAAGACTTCTTAGAAAAGTATCATGTCAGAATTTCTTTCTCCTGAAAAGGGGAAATAAATCTGGAACTTGACAATAGCTTTCAAAGACCTATTTGGGTGAATTAAATGAACTTCAGCATATATTTCCTCCATCCTATATAATCATAGAGAAACAGTCAAATTAACTGTCCCTCTGCTATGCTCAAGCCACACCCACAAGCCATGCCCAAAGCCAATCCACCTGACTATGCAAATTATCTGACAAAGATGGCAGTTAATTTGCATATGCAGGTGTCAAGCACCCTAGGAGGCAATGGTGGCAGCAGCTGTGGGCTCCTGGGACTTTTGCTGGCCCCAGGAGGCGAGGCTGTAGCCATGCCCACAGGCTCCCAGGCTTTTGCCAGTCAGGGACCCATAGCCATACCTTCAGGCTCCTAGGATCTTGCCGGTGGAGAGAATGAGGTTTGGAGGACTTGGCAGAGCAGGAGACTGCTGGACATAGAGCAGAGTGAGAGAGAGAGTGGTTAGGAGGGCGTGGCCCCCTCTGTTACCCCAGCTTCCTCATCACAGCTGTAGAAACTGACAGCATGGAGGAGGAAGTCCCACCCCAACAGAATCAGCCAGAATTAGCCATTGTTCAGCTAGCTCTCAGCGGCCTGATAGCCAGGACTTTCATTCACCTGCATCTCAGACCATGACAGTAGAGAGGTGGGACTATGTCTAAAGAACAACTGTTGATACAAAGTAGCTCTGCAGCCAAAAGATGCTGGCGTTATCGACAAAAAGTGTCTGCAGAGCAGCGTGCATCTGATCTTGAAAGAAGACGGTGCCTGTGACAGGATGTATCTGAACACCAGCTCTGGAAAAATGCCTCTCTGATGATGAAAAACACTGGCGTTAATGACAGAAAATGTCAAAAGACCAACGTGCCTTTGAAGTTGAAAGAAGGCAGTGGTGACAACAGAATATGTCTAGAGAACAGTCATCAATGAGTACTATCAATACTGGTAGAAACTGCCTTCTCAGTGAAAATGGAGTACATGACGATGCAATCCTCAAACATAGTTGTGGTGGAATGACTGTTTGATGTGAATTTTGCCTATCACTAAATTTCTCAGATGAAAAACCATCTGATGGGAAATTTACTTGATTTTGTAGCAAAGGGAAAGTCTTTCCAAATGATGTATATTTTCCAGATTACCCGGCATATTTTTAAAAAGTAATAATAAAGATTCTGACAGTAAATATTTCATGGAAAATATTCATTCCATAGATAGTTCTTTTGCTTTTGCTTTCATGGATGCAAATATTGCATCACCATCAGGATATGGGCCATACTGTTTTAGAATACACAGACAAGTTTATCACTGTGCTGGAACTTTACATCCTTTGGATGGTGTTTCTTGGAAGTTTGCTCAATTTTACATTTTGGATACAACAAAAGCTACAAGTAAAAGATTAGCAATGCCAGAAAACCAGGGCTGCTCAGAAAGACTCATGATCAACATCAACAACCTCATGCATGAAATAAGTGAATTCACAAAATCGTACAAGATGCTACATGAGGTAGAAAAAGAAGCCCAATCTGAAGCAGCAGCAAAAGGTATTGCTCCCACTGAGGTAACAATGGTGATTAAATATGAGTGTAACAGTGACCCAGATAGATATAATTCTCCCTGTGTAACCGAGGTTGCTGTCATATTCAGAAACAAAGATGGAGAACCTCCTTTTGAAAGGGACTTGCTCATTCATTGTAAAACAGATCCCAATAATCCAAATGCCACTAAAATGAAACAAATCAATATCCTGTTTCCTACATTAGATGCAATGACATATCCTATTCTTTTTCTACATGGTGAAAAAAGCTGGGGAACAGATATTGCATTAAGACTCAGAGACAATAGTGTAATCGACAATTATACTAAACAAAATGTAAGGACATGAGTCACACAAATGCAGTATTATGGATTTCATCTCTCTGTGTGGGACACGTTCAATCCTATTTTAAATGCAGGAAAATTAACTCAACAGTTTATGGTGGATTCACATTAAAAATGGAGGCCAATTGGATAAATTTCATCAAAGCAAATCAATCTAGTTGAGAGTTGAAAAATATAGTAGTTTCATGAATTATCTCACACTCACATGTTATTGACAATAGGTAGTGAGTTTAAATCATGTTCCTCTAATTAATTCCATTTCAATGTGCACGAATTTCATGCACCAGGCTACTAGTTTTATAATGAAAGGAAAAAATTTGAGAGCATTATTCATTGGTGCCTATTGTATCAGCTGCCATGTTCTTTATGGGCAAAATTTCCAACTGATACTGGGATAATCCACAGTGCACTCCATATCAAGAAACTTATGCCATCTAGATAATTTTTAAGGACTTGTGGAAAGTAAAAGGGCCTTTAGAATAACCCTGAGACATTATTGTACAGAAAAACAAATGATCCTTTTTAAAAACAAGTACTGGCTAAGTAAAAAAGCCAGTCAGAGAAATACAAGTAGAATATGATTTCACTTATATGTGGAATCCAACAATTGTTGGTTTGATAAAAAGAGAAAGCTCTGGTTTGGGCCAAATAACAATCAAGTCCTACCTGAGGCTATAATATTTTCACTACATACTATTATTTGTCTAATATCAAAAATAAATTGATATTTATGGGGAAATAAGACCACAAAAAGTGCCTACCTCTCTTTTCCCACTTGTCTAAAGCATAACCTAGGAAAGCCTGTTTGTACTTCACATTGATACTTTACATTGCCTAATGGACCAGTCAAGTTTTGGCAAGTGGATTTCATACAGATTCCCCCATTTCATGGATATAAATATGATTTAGTCATGGTCTGTGTGTTTTCTCATTGGACTAGAGCTTTCCTTTGTAGACAGGATACTGCCTCTTTTGTGGCTAAAGTCGGTTAGAAAATATTATTGTGGGAAACTTCTCTCAAACTACAAAATGATCAGGTAACCCATTTTACTGGTTAGGTGCTTCAATAGTTCTGTGCTGTTTGGCTAGTATTACAAAACATTGTTTTTACCACCCTCAGTTCCCCAATTTTACTTGAATGAAGTAATTGCCTTTATTTGTCTTTAGAAAAATAATTATTAATCAATTATTTTGTTTTTGGCCTTATCCACACTTTAAGAAATCTAGAGAGATACAAAAGGTTAAATGACAGTAGTGTGTTCCTCCCCCCCCCCCTTTTTTTTTAACCTAACAGACCAGCCTTAACTTTGGGCTTGAAACCTAAGGAAAGTTGCCATTGTGACTCAAAGAAATGTTTGGTTGGCAGATGAGCACCATTGACAGAAGAGTGGAGGGACATACTTGCATGGTCTCTTTATTCTCTAATTGAAATAAATTCTTGCCCAGCCAGTGTGGCTCAGGAGCTGATCATTGACTTATGAAACAAGAAGTCACAGTTTGATTCCTGGTTAGGGAATATGCCCAGGTTGCAGGGTTGCAGGCTCAATCCCCAGCCTGAGGGTGTGTGGGAGGCAACAATCAGTGATCCTTTCTCATTGATGGCTTTTTTCTCTCCCCTCTCCTTTCCTCTCTAAAATCAATATAAACATATTTAAAAAATAAATTCTTCTGGAGAACCAAGATGGCGGCATGAGGTAAATATCTAAATGTGCAGCCTCCACAACTACCTTATAGAAATACAACTATACAGATAAACGGCCATCCTCCGGAACCAAGGGAGGGGAAGCTTTACAACTAGAAGGCAAGAGAAGAAGTGCAGTGAGACTGAGTAGAAGCTCCTGGCACCAAAACTGAGAGGTACGGACGCGCAGAACAGAAGCAGTGGTGTGGGTGAAAGGGTGGTGGCGGCTGAGCCTGGGTCCACAGCTTAGAAGGAGATTATAAACTCCGGGGTCACACTGAATGCGATGTGGGCTGTAGGGCAACGGGGTGGAAGACTAGTGGCATTCTAGCAGTGCTGTTGCAGCAATCACTGAAGCAGGTACTCAGGGGCATGCAGATGCCAGGTTGTGGAGGCGCCAAACCCAGGAGAAGCTGTGGAGTCAGTGGATGGGCAGCCATTGTGGGTTGCTCCACTCTGGTGATTCTGAGACCCTGCCCCACCCCACCTACAACCCTACCCAAGCTGTGCGCCTGCCTGCCTTCAGCATAACCTAAGGGTCTGCAGCTGGGACAGAACTCCAGAAGATCTAAACCCCAAACAATGAGGAGAAAGGCCTGCAGGTCATTTCCTCCCAGTGATACCTCCCAGTGATAACTACAACAAGACTGTGCACCCAGCCTTCAAAGGTGTACAACAAGAATGTCCACCCCAGATGATTGGGGAGGCTGAATCACTGAGCCCTATAGGACACCTAGCACAGAAAGCCACCCTATCAATGAGCAGCCAAAATGCAGAGACTAAGAAACAGGTCACAAATGACAGAAATGGAGGAATGCAAATGACTGGATATAGAGTTCAAAACCACGGTTATTAGGTTTTTCAAGAATTTTCTAGAAACCGTTGATAAATTTTAAAAGGACCAACTAGAAATTAAGCATACACTGACTGAAATAAAGGATAATATACAGAGTTCCAACAGCAGACGAGAGGATCGCAAGAATCAAGTCAAAGATATGAAATATGAAGAAGCAAAACCCATCCAGCCAGAAAAGCCAAAAGAAAAAAGAATCCAAAAATATGAAGATAGTGTAAGGAGTCTCTGGGACAACTTCAAGCGTACCAACATCAGAATTATAGGGGTGCCAGGAGAAGAGAGAGAGCAAGATATTGAAAACCTATTTGAAGAAATAATGACAGAAAACTTCCCTTACTTGGTAAAAGAAATAGACTTCCAAGTCCAGGAAGCATAGAGAATCCCAAACAAAAGGAACTCAAGAAGGACCACACCAAGACACATCATAATTAAAATGCCAAGAGCAAAAGACAAGGAGAGAATCTTAAAAGCTGTAAGAGAAAAGCAGTCAGTTACCTACAAGGGAGTACCCATACAACTGTCAGCTGATTTCTCAACAGAAACTTTGCAGGCCAGAAGGGAGTGGCAAGAAATATTCAAAGTGATGAATAGCAAGAACCTACAACCAAAATTACTTTACCCAGAAAAGCTATCATTCAGAATTGAAGGTCAGATAAAGAGCTTCACAGACAAAAAAAAAGCTAAAGGAGTTCATCACCACCCAACCAGTATTATATGAAATGCTGAAAGGTATCCTTTGAGAAGAGGAAGAAGAAGAAAAAGTAAAGATAAAAACTATGAAAAACAAATACGTATCTATCAACAAGTGAATCTAAAAATCAAGTGAATAAAATATCTGATGAACAGAATAATCTGGCGAATAGAATAGAATCAGAGGCATAGAAAGGGAGTGGACTGACAATTTTCGGGGGTAAAGGGTGTTGGGGGTGCGGGAAGAGACTGGACAATAATTGTACACCTATGGATGAGGACAGTGGGGGGGCAAGGACAGAAGGTGGGGTGGGAACTAGGAGGAGAGGAGCTATGGGGGGAAAAGAGGAACAACTGTAATAATCTGAACAATAAAGATAATAATAAAAAAATAAATTCTTCTGCCCTCCAAAGCAAGAAAAAGTTTCTTCTTCCCTTTGTCCTTCTGGCCTCCCGCTTTTTTATTTTAAAATACATTTTTTATTGATTTTGGAGAGGAAGAGAGAGGGAGAGAGAGAAATAAAAACATCAATGATGAGAGAATCATTGCTTGGCTGCCTCCTGCATGCCTTACACTCGGGATCGAGCCTGAAACTCAGGCACGTGCCCTGTTAATCAAACCATGACAGCCTGGCTCATAGGTTGAGGCTCAACCACTGAACCACCCTGACCAGTCCCCCCTTTTTAATGCACCTCAAGGGAAGTATAGACAGTTGCACTCCATCAAACCCTCTGTGGCACTTGTAGAAATCAGTATACTTTTAGATGTCACAGAATCATTATTTTAGTATTTTGATTTATTGTACTTTAGTTTGAAAAGTTGTATAATACTTAATTAGCTAGCAAAATTTTGTATGTGATAGTATAGATTTAATTTATCCTATTACAATGATGTTATAAATTTTCTTTTGGTTTTAAAAAAACAAAACACAATCTGTTGCTTAGAAGTCATGAACTATTGTTTTACTTCAACTTGTCAACATATCTTTGTTTTTAAAAATGATCATTTGGATTCCACATATGAGTGAAATCATATGGTACTTGTATTTCTCTATCTGGCTTATTTCACTTAGCATGATGCTCTCCAGGTCCATTAATGCTGCCCCAAGGGGTAAGATTTCTTTATTTTTTATGCCAATGTAGTATTTCATTGTGTTAATGTACCACAGCTTTTTTATCCATTCATGAACTAACAAACAAAATACAGACTCATAGATAGAGAGTGAGCTGACATCTTTTGGGGTTGGGGGTGAGGGCTAGGTTAGGGTGATTAGCGGGATTGAGCAAAATGGAAAAAAAGGATAAAAAACTCATGGACAAAGACAACAATGCAATGATTGTTGGGGGTGGGAGAGTAGGCTGGTAGAGGAGAGTAAAGGGGGGATAAATGGTGATAGGAGACTTGACATGGGGTGGTGAGCACCCCAATAAAGTCAATAAAATGAAAAACAATGATTATTTGGGTTCACTCAGGAAATGCATGTCAGAAAAATCTGTATTTTAAGTTTATTGTGATGATTCAGTAACCCCTTTTCAAAGAAATATAACTGATTTTGAAGTTTTCTAAATTGTCACATACTTTATGACTAATTCAAGGAAATCAAGTCCTGTGTTGTATTTGTTCTAATTGTTTCTATTCAGTCTATATATTTTAGCTAAATTTTATTTGCAATTACTTTATTTAAACCAAGCAAATACTTTTCAAAATAGAAAAAAAAAGACAATTGACAAAGTCTGTAGAAACCCTCCAGTTACCCTGGCCAAAAGCACTACTATTAGTCATTTTAAATCTCAGATTCACCACCTTTGGAATTTATAAACTCTTACTCCTTTGAGATAATTATAGGAAATTTTATGCATTTGGCTCCTGCTTCTCTCCATTCACAGTTTATAAAGGTTGACATACTTCAATATTGTAAAGACCTAATTGCTTCTATTGAAGATAACCATGCTTTGGTAGATAACCATGCTCCAAGGAGATAAAAACCCAAACAACACACTCTGCAACCTGGAGATATTGTATACTAGAATAGATACCTCCATAAAGACTGTCTCTAGCTTTGTGGGAAGAACACCATCAGGTAATGTTGAATAAGCCTTGTGCCAATAAACTCTTGGATTCACATGTCAAACCTAAAAAAGGCACCAAAAAACATACTGGACCTGCACACTATTCAGTGATTTGAAATAAAAGATGTCCATGACATGGGTGGACTTTGAGAATATGATGCTAAGTGAAATTTCAGATATAAAAAGTTAATATCCATATAATTTCACTCATATGCGGAATATAAAACTGAAAGCAACAAATGAGCAAACAAGAAAAACAAACAAAACCTCATATACACAGACACCAGTATGGTGGTGACCAGAGGAAAAAGGGGTAGGAAGCAGTGTAAAAGGGGTCAAATAGATGGTGACAGAAGATAATTGACTTTGGGTGGTGGGCACACAATGTAAAATACAAATCATGTATCATGGTTATGTACTCTTTTTAAAAAACATATTTTATTGATTCTTAACAGGGAGGAAGGGGGAAGGACAGAGAATTAGAAACATCAATGAGAGAGAAACATTGATCAGCTGCCTGCTGTACACTCCCCACTGGGGATGTGCCCGCAACCGAGGTACATGCCCTTGACCGGAATCGAACCTGGGAACTTTCAGTCTGCAGGCCAATGCCCTATCCACTGAGCCAAACCGGTCAGGGCAGATATGTACTCTTAAAACCAATATAATCTTATTAATCAATGTCACCTCAATACATTTAGCTTAAAAAAAACGGAAGAAAAAAAGAAATCAAACTTGTCCAAAAATTGAAGCAGGAAGCATTCAAAAGAGACAGCCCTCCCAATACAACAGGACCATACACCCTTTTCTTATGTTTGCTTCTTATTTGATTTCCAGTTATTTTCTTGAAAGGCAAGTGCTCTTGATCACCATTCCCAATCTTTTGCAAAAGGTGAAATCTCTCTGATTGCTTGATCTATCATTAAGAGCTTCGAGTTGTCTAAGACTCTTATTTTACTACCTTCAGGTTTGGGCTCCTAGTTTTTAACCATAATATAGACTACGTTTATTGTTGTTATTCTTTTTGCTGTGCATTCATGTTGTTAAGCTTTGTCCCTTTTGCTTGTCAAACTTGTACATAAGCAGTTTCCGGTCCATGTACTTTCCCTCCAATCTGGGACACAATACCCAGAAAAAGTATTTCCTAGCATCAAAGAATGAAAGGGTGCCGGTACTGGAAGACCTGACTGTTGATTATTGATATTTTAAGAGAAAAATATTGATCAAAAGGGAGAAATATTTTAAAAAATTGATAAAGTGGACCTCAACCAAGAATGAAATTAGGAGGGCCTTAAGCGATGCTCTCACACCTATATCAATTAACAAAGCTGTCCTCACTTCCTGTATAAAATAATTTTTGTTCTAGCAGACTTACATGTGACTGCATGGTCTGGATTGCAATTCTCTTTGTCTCAAATAAACCCTTTTAAATGGAGGATTATCTAACTGACGTTTTGTTTAAGGTCAACACCCACAAGACTATCATTGAATTTCTCAGCAGAAACCTTGAAGGTCAGAATGTGTCAGGATAGTAAGAAGCTAGGAAAATTGCTGGGCAAGTGGAATGTGGAAATTGAGACAAAATAATTAAACAAGGCCATTTGAACAACTTACAGCCAGTTAGTGAATCACAAGACCTTATCTTCCCTCACCAAGGACACTTGAGAGCCAAAGGTTTATACCTTCCTCCCTAACCAGAGAATACACAGTTTAAATCATCCTGGCCTAGAAAAATAGAGAACAAAGACCCAATTAATGCCAGCAAAACGCAAGGATAGATGAAGTCAGGGAACAAATAACAAAAACCCCATTAAAGCCAGGCAGACCTAAGATAAAAGTAAATCAGACCAAAAAAGAATCCAAAACTCCCCTATATGCTCATTTTGCTGCATCAGCATATTAAAAATACACCTAGAAAGCTGATGAATATTCTACTGAAACCCTTCCCTAAGGTTCTCACCTGCAGGAATAAAAAGGACAAAAAACCCTCAAGACAAAGACTAGGAAAGGCTTGCGCTATAGCACGGCCATGCCCTTTCTCGAGTATGAACTCATTTCTTTTTAGAGTCCCCATAAAACTTGCAACCAGGGGAGCAATGGGCAGTGGCAGCTCTACCGTGCTCACCCTGTGATCCTGTCTTCAACACCCCCTTTTCTCTCTAACTTCCCAATGAGCTAAAGCAGCCCCACTTAGGCTCACTTCTGTTGCTGTGACCTTCACTTCCCAGTGAGCTAACAGTAGCCCCAACTTGGCTCATTGCTTTCCTATAACGTTTCTAGAAAGTCAAAGCAAAGCACTGCCCAGGCTCTTTCTCTCCTGTTGCTTCTTCTCCCCTATGTCCTTCCTTTGTCTCACTGTGCCCAGCTTTGAGAAACGTGCTCTCAAAATCGCCTGGACTCGTGTTGTGAAATCTTTCCTGCACAAAGTCAAGAATCCACACACTACAGGCCATCCTGAGGCAGACCCCCTCTGGGCCTGTCCCTGTCCTATAACAATAAGAGAGTGGAATGTATGTTCAAAATACTAATTAAAAAAAATCTTACAAGCATGAACACTATAGCTGCAAACACTGTCCTCAAAAATGAAACAAAAATACTTTTCCATATAAAAGCTGGGGATTCATTAATACTAGAATTGCTTTACAAATATCCTAAAGGGAGTCTTTAAATTTTAAATGAGAAAATGGAAAAGAGTAACATGAAAGCATATGGAAGTGTAAAGCTTGCTCATAAAGAAAAATATATAGAAAAATACAAAAGGCTGTTATAATTCAATGTTGGTGCATAAATATTTTTAAATAATGTAGGGAAATTAAAAGACAAGAGTATAAAATAGCTATAACTAAAAATATATGTTAGATAAATTTATAAAAACGATTTAATTTGTGACATCAATAACCTACAGTGTGTGAAGGGAGAAGTAATATTGTAGAGCTTTATGTGCAGTTGAAGTTTTGTTATCAGCTTAAAATACATTGTACAACATGAAATGTTTTATGTAAACCTCATCGTAACCAAACAGAAAATACCTGTAGAAGATACACAAAAGAAATGAGAAAGAAATGTCACTACAAAAAAAAAAATCAGTGATACAGAAAGGAAGACAGCAAGAGAAAAAGAATGAAAGAGTAACAAGACAGACGGAACCAACTTAAAAAAGACAATAGCCTGACCAGTGTTGCTCAGTGGTTGTTCCCGGTCAAGGGCACATGCCCAGGTTGTGGGCTTGATCCCCAGTACATGGTGTGCAGGAGGCAGACGATCAGTGATTCTCTCGCATCACTGATATTTCTATCTCTCCCTTCCTCTTTCTGAAATAAATAAAAACATATTTTTTTAAAAATAATACTTCCACATTAGTAATAAATGAATTTAACATTCTAATTATAATATATAGATTGAACACCTGGTTCCAAAAAATCATACTGTATGTTGTGTACAAGAGACTTTAGATCTAGGTACACAGTTAAAACTAAAGAATGGAAAAAAATATCCCAAACAAATGGGAACTAAAAGGGAGTAGGAGTGGCTCTGATACTGGACAGGTGCAGGCCCAGAGCAGGTCTGTCTCAGGCCGGGCTGTGCTGTGTGGGTTCTTGACTTTGGTGCTCTAGACACGTTATAGGAAATAAATGAGCCAAGGCGGGGCTGCTGTTATCTCACTGGCAAGTCAGAGAAAAAGGAGGCCTTGGAAACAGGATCAGGTGAGCCCGGGTCAAGCTGCCACTACCCAATGCTCCCCTGGTTGCAAGTCTCTTAGGGACCCTTAGAAATAAAAAGTTCATGCCAGGGAAGGGGCATGGGCATGCTCTAGAGTAAGTCTGTATTGAATCTTTGTCCTGAGGGCTTTTTATTTTATTTATTTATTTTTTATTTTTTAAAAATAAATCTTTATTGTTCAGATTATTACAGATGTTCCTTTTTTTAAAACCCCCATAGCTCCCCTCCACCTGGTTCCTCCCTCCACCCCATGCCCTTACCCCCACCACTGTCTTCATCCATAGATGTAATATTTTTGTCCAGTCTCTTCCCATACCCCTCACACCTCCTTCCCCCTGAGAATTGTCAGTCTATTCCCTTTCTATGCCCTTACTTCTATTCTATTCACCAGTTTATTCTGTTCATCAGATATTGCTATTGACTTAATTGTTATATTCACTGGTTGATAGGTATTTGTTGTCACTTTGTTGTTCATAATTTTTATCTTTACCTGTTTCTTCTTCTTCCTCTTCTTAAAGAATGCCCTTCAACATTTCAAATAATTCTGGTTTGGTGGTGATGAACTCCTTTAGCTTTTTCTTGTCTGTGAAGCTCTTTATCTGACCATCAATTTTACATGATAGCTTTGCTGGGTAGAGTAATAATGACAGAAAACTTCCCTCACCTGGTGAAAGAAATAGACTTCCAAGTCCAGGAAGCGCAGAGAACTCCAAGCAAAAGGAACCGAAGGAGGACCACACCAAGACATATCATAATTAAAATGCTAAGAGCAAAAGACAAGGAGAGAATCTTAAAAGCTGCAAGAGAAAAGAAGTTAGTTACCTACAAGGGGGCACCC